>CM032634.1:355691-450024 GCA_019097785.1 Fraxinus excelsior | reverse complement strand
TGTTAAACACTCGTTGGTCAAGACCAGGGTCACATCGTATTTGTATTTTATATGTTTCTAAAGCTTCTATACTATTCAGTGAGCGAAAGAATTTTGCGTAAGGATTAGTTTGTAAAATATTTAGCAATTTTTGTAATAGTTGCTCGCTAAATTTGGATGAACTTTGAAGACGATTTTGTAATTCATGCTCAGTATCAAAAAAATATAATTGTAAAAACGATGGTTTTCCATCTATCGGGACTAAATTATTTAAATAATGATAGACTTGACCTTGAACCCTAAAAGTGTAAATCCCTTTATTCATCCTGCATAAGTCTTTATCATATTTTACACCAAACGATGTGAATGCAAAGTGATTATTATAGCTTCTACAAATAGTTCTAAAATGTAGCGACTCATTTGTACTTGATGTATACAAATGGAAAAGTTCATCCAGTACAGCGTTATCGTGTAACCTAATTTTTCCATTAGAACAGCAAAGTCCATTACTTTCTCTATAAAATTTCTTTGCACCACAAGAACAACAAATTGTAGGGGGGTTCAATACATAAGATTCAGTAAGTACTGGTTGCATTTCAAGTCCTTTGACATTTTGGTTGTAATTTGTAGTTGTAAAGAAATCAAAACAATTAGCATTTGATTCAGAAATACCTGAAGGAATCCCTATAAAAAAAATTTAAACAAACGAAGACACGATTAGTCTGTAAAGAGATGCACTAAATTGTTCTTCTAAAATGACGATGTCAAACAATAAAAGATTTATGATTAATTTATACCTTCATCCAAAGGGGGTAATGGATTTGCTATCACGTCATCCAAAATAGGAGGTAATTCTTCTGTAGGAGAACTTGTGTCACGACATCGATCAGCTGGAGGGAACACACACCATAAAGTATTATTAAATTAAAAACTAAGAAACATAGGTTCATTAGAACCTCAAACATCAATAAGCTTAAAAAACACACTAAAGGAAATAGTACAATAAGTAAAATGTTTTAAAATGTATTTCATGATAATATAACTTGCCTTGTATTTGTGATATTCTTTTGGATTTCAATGTATCAGACCTACATGGTCGATCTAATTTCTTGCGTTTTGCATACAATTGTCGACGTCTTTCATTGCGAGCATCTTTTTTTGTTATTGACAAACTGACGTTTGGAACATCTTTATTGCTTTCTTTGTTACCATCCATGTGCAAAAGGTTGGCGTTCAACCTTTTTGCAATGGCAATTTGTCCATGAGATTCACAATAAGAATTGTGACAAAAGAGGATTAAAAGAAATAAATAACATTTAAAGTAAAAATAACATTACTAAACACTGGAAAACAAAAAGATTTGTACACATAAACTGATAATGATCATCCATTAGCTATCATATTGTGCCAAGTCTATTGACTAATGATATGTGGCAATCATATGATATATCCCATGCATGGGAAAAACAAAAGAATTAATTAATTGGCAAAAAACGTGTGATCTAGGAGGTAAAAAAAGCCACAATACAAAATATGCATAATGGGAAATCAATACTAAATCTATCCTCAATAAACAATTCGCTATAGTGCATAATGAAAAATCAATAGTAAATAAATTTATATTGAGCAGAGCACACTACGTTTCATTATATGTTTACTTAGAGGAGTTAAAATGTGTCCTGGGATCGATTGAAAATATGATACATATTCTAATAACATAAAGTAAAAATAAATTAAATGCAAGAAATATCAACATTAGCTTCAGTAAAACAGATTTTCATGTGCTCGCGCACGCGCGCACGTGTAATAGCCTTCATTTTAAACCAACGGAAACTTGGGAGATTTTTTTGTTATATATTCCATCTCCGCTTCGTAAATGACAAATGAAAAACAGATCAATGAAATTAAATCATATGAAGAGGATAGGCAGTTTAAAAAAATCAAGAATTGCAACACTCAATAAACTAAACCGATACATGAATAATAAAAACGAGTGTCTCGTGTAAACACTACAATATATAGTTCCAAATGGGGATTAATTATAACATATTGCAAACTCCATTTCTAATAATATAGACAAGATTTTACTCATCAAAGGAAATGTAAATTTTAGGTAACTTATCGATGCATAGAGAAAATGTACTTATTAAAGGAAATGCAAATATTCTAAATGAAACAACAAGAAACAAACTTAAAGAACAATTCTTTTTTTTTGGAACATTTACTTAACAAGCACGACACTACATCTTTCAATTCAACCGACTTGCTTTAGAATCATATAAACTTTAAAATCACATAAATAAACACAACATGAGCACTTATTTTATCAAATAACCAATAACCCATGTAGATATTCAATTTATTAAAACTTTTGACATATTTACATGCCATAAAAACTTGATAACAAATCAAAAAACCAATACAAGGAAGACGAATCCAACAGATTGATGAAGCGGAGAGGTGAGAGACCTTGCGGCGATTGGAAACCCTAACTAAGGAGAGAACGGCGGAAGTCAATGAATGAAATGAAAACCTAAATAAGCGTCCATTCCTATTTTATCCCTTTCAACTATTCACCTTTAAAAAAAATTTTTTTTTTTTTTTACATTGAGATGAAACGACGCTGCCCAATAAAACCAAATAGTGAACAGTAAAAGAAAAGTGACTCTTTTATTTGGTAATAAAATAAAAATTTTCTTTTTTTTTTTTTTTACATTGAGATGAAACGACATTGCCCAACAAAACCAAATGGTGAACATTAAAAGAAAACTGACTCTTTTATTTGGAAAAAAAAAAATTTTTTTTTTTGCATTGAGATGAAACGACGTTGCCCAAGAAAACCAAATGGTGAACAGTAACTGAAATGTGACTCTTTTATTTGGTAGGGATTTTTTGCATTGATAGTAAGAGCTAGACATTAATGCATTCCACCATACCTGTCATTCAAAAACAAGGCGTGCAATTCTAAAATGGAACTCAAATAATAAGTCAGGCAAATTAAGCAGGAGACTAAACATTTTCTTACTCCATTAATAAAAAACCTCGTCCTCATATTTCACTCTATATTCTACATCATAAAATTTGATGGAACAAAAATAAGGCATGCAATTCTAAACGGAACTCAAACAATAAGTCAGGCAAATTAAGCAGGATAGTAATTCATCCACATTTATTTGTAATATTCAGTCACTTCCACCAATGTCTACCAAAACATGCCTTAAAGGTCGTATAGAATTAAATTTAACAAATATTAGTAAAAGAAACAAATCAATGTTTTCCGACATACTTGACATCACAAAACAAAATACAAATCAAAAATAGGCATGGCAGTTCAAAATCTTTTCTTACCAAGAAACCTTTTCTTCGTCTCTCGAAAGAAATTAATTCCTGAATGTGAGACAAAAAATCAAAATCAGATTTTTATACAACGAAGTAAGTAAAAATCGAGAGCATATAACTCATTAATCTACAAAGGCATAATTTATTCCAAACAAGACAGGTCAAAAAAGGTAGAAGCAGAAACTCGAAGAAGACAGCGTATGGTACTGCCATACTTACTTTAGATTTCAACTACGATCTCTAATGGTTTAAGGAAGATCTTTGATTTGAGAAGAGAGACGGGGGTCGAAGAGTTTGATTTGAAGAGGACGTGGGGATCGAAGAAGGAAGGAAGAAGTGGCAGCAATTGCAAACCTCGACAGAGATGGAAGCGATCGAAAACCTTCAAACCACAAAATACGTATTTAAACCAAACATAACATCACAAAGCACCAAAAAACCAATAGAAGGAAGACGAACCCAACAGATTGAAGAAACAGGAGAGGTGGGAGACCTTGCGGCGATTGGAAACCCTAACTAAGGAGATAATGGCAGAAGTCAATGAATGAAATGAAAACCTAAATAAGCGTCCATTCCTATTTTATCCCTTTCAACTATTCACCCTTCAATTATTATTATTATTTTTTTTTTTACATTGAGATGAAATGACGCCGCCCAACGAAACGAAATGGTGAACAGTAACATATAAGTCACTCTTTTATTTGGTTAGGAAAAATACTACTTGATTTTTTATTTTATAAAAATTGTCTAAATTACAAATATACACAAATCACATATAACGCAACACAAAATTATTTCAAAAATAAACAAGTCCAGTTTAAACTAAATTAAAGGTCATTCAAATTAACATTACATTTCTGTGCAATAGATGCATGAGTAATTGTATGCAGCATCTACCATGAACAAGAATTTGATACCTCCAATAGTTTGGAAGCTCACTGTGCTTGTTCTGGAACTATCAAGGTATATATGCAAATTTCATCAACTCTTTGTAACTTCTCTTGCTTTTTTGGAACTTAAATCACTTATTCTTTGTTTCTGTCTTTGTAGCTTGCACACAGAGACTGCATACAGAGACGGTGCAACGAAAAGATTAAACACAATTTGTGAAATTTGTTCTGCTCAATTTCTCTCTATATATCTATCTATCTCCCTGCAGGCTACAGTTTCTCAAAACCCATAATCAAACCGAACGAAAAGTGTGTAGATCTGTAAATAAGTACACAAAGTTCGCACAAATCAAAAACGGAATACCAGAAACGAGGACACCTCAGCGACACGGGAACAATAACTTCGCAGCTTCAATCACCGATAATTTTTTCTCCAAATACACGATCCACGGACAACATAAGCTTCAAATAAATGAAATCTATTCAAATCCATAACCAAATCGAACGAAATATGTATACATCCGTAAATAAGTAAAGGAAATTTCCACACACTACAAAGATAGAACAATAGAAGATGCACAAACCTGTTGGATCGAAGATAGAGGAGAGTTGGAGATGGATCTGTAAAGAAGGTTCGTCTGAGTCCGAACACTTTACCAGAGGCCGAAGCGAACGGAACCCTAGGAAACAGACGACACGACCTCGCGAAGTGAAGCGAAGCGGTGAAGTGAAGACGAAAATGTACGGGAGGACGATCAGATCTTGAACAATTAACTGGAGGCGGAAGGAAGCGAAGGAAACCCTAGAAAAGAGAGGATACGAGCGTGAAGTGAAGCCAGCCAAATGATGGAGATATTTTTTTCTCTCTCTTTTTTACTAAGTTTTTATGCCAAAACGCACAAAACGACGCCGTCTGATGCAAGAAAACGACGCCGTTCTGTTTGGACGAAAACCGTGAACAGTAACTGAAATGTCTCTCTTTTATTTGTTAGGGATAATGCAACCAATCGCTCCTCTTGGTGTACAAGCCCGCCCGGCCGCCCTTCACAGGGCAATTACAGGCTTATGTGGCAACAAAAAACAAAGTCTCCTTTCCTTTTCTTTTTTTTTTTTTTTCTTTTTTGCTGGCAATTTGATTCTTGAAAATGTTCATATTTTCAAGAAACATGGAATCAATTTACAAATGGAAAAATATGGTAAATCTGCATTTGAAGAATCTCCTTTATGTTTCAATGCAAGAAATCAAGCTAAAAGTTGGGTATTTTAAAAGACAAAAAAGGCAGTACAGTACTTGTCATACGAGGAGAAAGCAAGATCTTAGTGCATCTGATTGTCCTTGAGATGCTTTTTACCCTTTTATTTTCAAAATGTTGGCCCAAGATAAGATAGGGTAACTTCAAAGTTTTACAGAGACAACTTTGTGCTGCCCTCTGTATGGTCTACAAAAAAGTAAAACATTTCTGTTATTTTTGTGGATATTCACGATTCCATTGCAAATTCCAAAAGAACAGACAGTAATACTAATACATATAGAAAATCAAAAGGTAGTTCTAGCCCAAAAAGGGATCAAAACTGCAAATGAAGGATGATTAAATGTGCAAAGCACCACATGAAATGAAGCACTACGAATCCCATTTGCAAGCTTAACGAGAATTTGCAAATCCAGGCATACTGTTTCATATCTGAACCCCAAAGATGAAGGGAGTGTTCGAGTAAAATTATTAGTAAATTTCTTGGATGAATAGTATTGGATCCCACGGAATATGGACTATATAGTTAATAAATAGGTAATAGTTGTGAATGTATAATTGACATTAATGTTTGATCTTGATTAAATAGAAAAAGTAACTTTTTAGTAACTTTTAATGTTCAACGAACAGAGACACAGAGACGATGCCTATGGACTAAAAAGTTTGGCTGTAAAAAGAAATAGTCAAAAGTGTAAAATAGAAAGACACAAAGCTTCATGCCTTATGAGCCTGGCTGCATTTATCTTTCTATTATCCAAAAGTGCTGCAAGTGACTTTCTCTAACCTGCAAATTTAACGCAACAATTTCAAGTACTTCCACCGCAAGATTGTGCCATTCTTACCCTTATAGTAAACCTGAAAACAAACATAAGCTAGATATCATCTCGAACTCCATCCCCCGTACCCTCTTTCCCATATTTAACATCGTGGGTTAATGAATCCAAGAGTAATATAAGAATGCGGATTCAAGAAACTGAAAAGGCCCCATTTGTCGTGCTAGAAATGCTATCTGAAAAACCATTGAGATGCAGAGGACACGTGCTTAAGGTTGATAAATATTAGTAGAAGATTATACAAGTGCTATGAAAAGTTTAATCAACAGAAAAAGAATTCTCAAACAGGAATTGACTAAATAAAAATTAAAATATAGGCGCTGAATGCTAATGCAGTTTATATGTATTATCAATTATGAAACATGGCATACGCCTATCCATTAATCTAATAGCTTGATCCATAGACAGGAAGATATAAAGAAAACAGCAAGAAAAGACTACTTGATGGAGCTCAGGGTACAAAAACTTTGGGGAAATTCAGAGTTCATATAACCTCCTCAAGGAGAGTAGAAGACTGAATCAATGCATGCATTTGATTAGTTAACTATAGAAGAAGCTTTAAGTATACTCTAGCAGGAACATCCTAAACATGATGGCCAGTTAGATTAGGGAAGCCCTGCTTCAAGTCACCTGCCTGTGATCAACATGGTAACAGTCCCGTCCTCCCTCTGGCTCTTTCCTTTTCAACAGCTTTGCATACCACGCTTTTTGATTGACAGATAGATCATTTTCATCCATTGATGAATTTTTGGCAGGCAATGTAAATTCCCCTGTTTTATCCCTCTTGCTTACGCTTGTTGATGAGTTGTTCTCACTTTTGACATCAATTCTGTGTATAGAACTTGTAATGTCACCACGGCTCTGTCCATGAGCAACCTCTACGAGACGTGGGATCCCAAGAGAGGCAGGATCAGTTTCAGGCTTCGGCAATTGAGGATCTCTCACACAGGGTATGGTTCCGGGGTAGTGAATATTGAACATAAAGGGCTTCATAGGGGCAATGTATAATGGACCATGAGAAGGGTAATTCTGAAGTGGTAACATATGTAATGGGTATGGTAACTTTGGTTGCAGTGGGGAAACTCTGTGCATCTCCTCAAATTGTTTTAGGACATTTGGTGCAGCCATCATGTGTGAATAGGCATGAGAATGATTGAAAACATTCACAGAACCCAAATCAGGCAAGTATGTGGATGTAGTAAAATTAACATCGTGTTCTTTGGAATTCACAGAAAACAGTGCCTTGTTTTCCAAGGGTTCGCTACCTTGCCCTTTCCAGTCAACATTGTTGCATGCGTTTCCGGCCAATGTATTAGCATTCAGGTCCAAATCTGCCAAATGGGGATTTCTCAATTCAGCTGGAAGAGAAGATTGAGGGGACTCGTCCTCATCATCACAAAGGCAATTGAGATCAATGTTGAGCCTCTCCGCTCTTCTGGAATCAACTTCTGAATAAGAGTCTTGAAAAGGGGGCTCTGAGGGTTTCCACACATCCTCCGTTTGAAATCCAATCTCGGGAATATCTTCTACAGCAGCAACATTGAGGTCAATCCCTGTGAAATTCCTAGAAAATGGGTTCTTATCAAAACTTTGCGAAAGAAAAGCAGGGCGGAAAGCACTAGTTGCAGCAGAACCCTTCCAACCTAACCCACCTTCAAACTTCAGTGGGATCAAAGGTCTCCCCATAGGAACCCCAGCTTTTGCTACAACATGTATAACATTATGAGAAGATATAGTTTCAACAACGGACTGCTCACCATCATCTAACTCGTTTGCGTTGATATCTTCATTCAGATCAAATACAGTAACAGATTTACTCTGATCCCTGGCCAAAACTTTTGTAGGTTTTGTCATTAACCACTCAGATGATTCATGCAACAGAAAGCCGTCATTAATATTATCAGTCACTTTAGGATCCATCTTGACTGATTCGCCTTTGATAGATGTCATATTTTCACTTTCGCCTGATATTTTAGTACTCGAACAGAAAGTGATATGGTTATCATTTGCATCAGATGATCTTATATATTCTTCCATTTCAGTTGAGCAATTGAAATTTTTTGAATTGCCAGAGAAAATCAAACTTTTACCAGCGTTAACATCACGTTTTTCTTCATCCAACAAGGTGCATCCCGAGACCCATCTGTAAATACCAGTCTCTTTGTCAACTTCTCTTGCACCATCCCTAGGTGTCCTCACTGCAGAACCCCACTCATGATGATTCTCTTCATCTGGCCTTGAATTATTTCTATTCTCCTGATTCTGTGGACCGTGTATTGAAATATTTGCCTTCATGCTATTCCTGGCTCTTCCCTTGAGAAAAGCCTTATGATCAATTTGAGCAGATATACCTGATTCTGAACTGGCTGTCACAGGCTCTTCCATTCTATGGTGAAACCCTGTAGAGTTAGAACTGCTCACAGAACCACTGTGGTTATTGAATGAGCTGGCTCTTTTCAAAGTTTCCCGCTGGCTGTGATTAACTGAAAAGATGCCAGGCGATGAGTCAGAACATGAAGATTCAGTCTTGTTCTGTTTAACATGCATGATCAAATTGAAGCCATCTTCAACAGCATTCAGATGACTCGCCTGTTTTTTCCCAACATCCATTATGTAATTTTCATGGCTGAGAGGTAATCCATTCTCCATGCTGATATCACTCTTTACCGATATAGGCCATGCTGAAGTGATTCTGTCTGATGATTGTGTAGAAATTTCACAGCATTTTGATGATACATGTTCATAGCCAGTAGATGCTGACTCAAAAGTTTGTTCAACAGAAGTTATTGACGTTGAGATAACAGAAGATCGAGGTATCACGCTGCCAGCACTATCTACATTTGTGCCACTGGCAGAAACAGAATCATGGTTTGGGCACTTCTCATTACCGGGCAATGAATTAGCTTCACAACTGCTGATCTTTTGGCCAGCCATATTTCTCAGCTTCTCAAAATCAAACTTGTGTCTAACTTTTGACAAATAATTCACAAGCAGGTATAGTTCCCGAGATTATCTACTTTCACAAGAACACAACTGACTGCCAAAGCCAGCTATTTTCATATGATGCAGCAGAACATGAACATATAGTGGTGCACTAGACTTTTCTAAAGACTATCAACTGCATCGGATCATCTCACAGTCCTTCAGATACACCTGATTTAAAATAGATGCCATTCGTTATCTTCTATTTCTTGGAAATTTAGAAATCACAAGTGTAATTCCTGCACAAACAATATTTACAATAGTTAAAAATTTTCAGAAGCAGACTTTTCCAACTTTTTCCTACACAGCTATATTAACATATATATGTTCGCATAAAGTTTTGCAGCCTTGGAGAAGGATAGTGCAATTTGCTATACTGAATAAACAGAATGTGGTTGCCAATCAGAATAATCAGAGCACAGTACGTACCATAATATAAAGTTAACAAAGTACCAGATTATGCCACGGGCTTGAGTAAAACTTTTCTCGATACCACCTTAATGAAGAAGCAATTCCCTTTCATTAGGCATCAATTCAGGCAAGTAGCCATAATTTTATAACCAAATCGCAAACCACTATCCATTAGGATCAAATTTCTAACCCCCAGAGACTAGAAGAACAGATAGCATATCAATGACAAAGTCCAAAGAATTGCAATTCAATAAAAATGACAACAGTCAAATTTTCTAGAACAGAAATATTCAAAGAAAAAAAAAATGGTGCAAATTGCTAATAGAACAGGGTGGGTCTACAAGAAAAGAGTGATTTAAAGCAACCTGGAAAAATCCAAGCACAATGGAAAACGCGCAAACAAAAACTTGAAATCACGTGGGTCGGATACATAAATAGTAAAAATACTAAGGGACAACATTAAATTATGAAGAAGAAAGAAAAATTACCCGAGCAGTGCAAATAGCAGAGATCATTACAGATTGAAAATCTTGAATTAATGGTTTCAAATCTCAAATTTCGATCCCAGATGAAAAAGAAGAAGAAATGGGGTGCCCGTTCCCATTTTTTTTCCCCTCGAATGTGAAAAGTTACCCCTTTTTCCTCAAATTGTTCTCTCTCTCCACTATGAAAAATCCCACCAACTGAAGCTGACAGAAAGAGAAAAATGCGTTTAAACAATCACACTGTCATAGATGGATAAACAAATTCATATGCCCAAATATTGTATTAGTGAGAAAAACAATTGGAAACTGTTTGGTGTATTGAGAAAGCGATTTGCAGCCCAGCTAGCTGATGACAGTGTGTGCGCGTCAAAATCAAAGTGCTGTGTGAAGGGATGTACGGTGGGTCCCAGAAGTCAGTCTCTGTCTGACAGAAGTGGGATCCGCAGTGCAATAAGGGGGTAGAGAGGGGTCCACATAACAAGGCCATAGTAATCATCAGCAACGATGAATGAATGAGTATTTTATGACAAAGCAATGTTGTCGTCTTTGTAGTTGCAGATGACCTACCTTTACTAGGCTTCCATCACTATGAGTTTTGGATAATAATACTCTCCTCGGATAAAATTTCATGTGAATTAGATACTGTTTGATATGACTTGTTTGATTAAACATTATTTTCTAGGCAAAATGATTTCCAAATATTCAGTTCATGCACCGAAGTTGCCACTTTTGGATGAATTGGTTTTCTCACCTCTTTGGTGGGAAAATTGAATTTCAGATTTTTATTTTTTATTTTATTTTTGGCAATGAAAATAAATCTCATAACCAATTATTTAAAAAAAATCACTTTAATGGACAATTTCCATGTAAAACAAAGTCAAACGAATACTAAAAAAATGATTTTTTAGGAAATAAATTTTTTTGTGTTTTTGTTTTTTTTTTTTTGTACTTTTTGGCAATGGAAACAAATTTTATAACTAATTGTGGAAAAAAAATTATCCCTTTAATAGACAATTTTCATTTAAAACAAAGTCAAACGAATACAAAAAATCCAAAATTTTAAAATCTTTCGAGTGAAAAATTATACAAATCAAACATACTTAATTAACAATTACTTGCAAAATAATTTCTAGGCAATTACTTTATCTGAAATTCATTTTCCACACTTGCAATCAAACGAACCCTTACTCTATTTGTACAAAAAGAGTTGACAACTATTTTGACAAAACACGTTTTGTAAAGAAAGTTGTCAACTTTTTTTGTACAAGTAACATGATTGATTTCATGTTGCTTTACTAAGAAAATATTGAGTTTTAATACATGACGTGTTTGAAACGAGGATGTATTAAAAGATAGTGGGTTTAGGGGAAATTGTCGGGCTTGATCATGAACGATGTAAGGTTAATTGTACTTGTATTATGAACACTAGTTTCTGAACAAATTGGTGTATACTTATTTTGTTAGTATTAGAGTAGGAGGCCATTTTTCTTGTACCAAAAAGAGAGGTCCCTTCTTCGAGTTGATACTGAAACTGTTGGGCAAGTGTATAATTTAGAGAGATGCTTGAAAACAGGGATAGATCCAAAGGAGGGGAACTTGGGTGAGTTTTTGAGTTTGAATCTGCCTACTCTAAAATTGCCCGATGATGCAAACATAACTTTACATATTACAGTCTTTACTTTATGACTATTGAATCTATTATCGAGAGTACCTTTAAAGAGAAGAACCCTTCATCTCCCCATCATAAAAGTTGATTGCACCTCCATCATGAAGTAGTAACAATTCCCTATATCTCAAAAGGAGAACTCTATTTCTCAATATAGCATCAAAGCCTAAAAATTGAAAAATAAAATAATAATAATAAATACGATCCATCACAAATAAATCGGATTTCAAAATTACTATAACCATATGAACCACCATGGACCATCTTTCAATATTTGTTAAAAAAAAATATCACATTTCTGTAATATGTCAACATAACAGAATCGTTTTCCATTTCCCTTTTTCCTGTCAATTCAATTTTCTCTTTGCCAAACATTGCCCCTTTTTGACTATGACTTGTGTAGGAGCACTGAATGAATACTGCAAAATGTAACGTTTACTGGGGTCAATTGCATGTGCTTCTGTACATGAGACAATAACTTATATGTATTGAATTTTGGACCGTGCTATGCTACCCGAATGGGCCCACAGCCCCCCTCCCCCCCCCCCCCCCAATAGGGGGCCGCCATGTGGTGATTCGGTAAAAAAATTTGGTAACCCATTCGGGTGAAGTAGAATAATCCTTGAATTTTTATATTCCAAATATAAGATTTATGATTCACCTAGTCTCAAGTAGACCATAATAAAAACATATTCATCATCATCGATCACTACAAATAAACATATCGTAATCCTAAGACTTGATTAAAATCGTTGGTCTCAAGATTCACAACTACCAAAGTCAGTGGCTTGTATTTTACAATTGGAACGAGAATTGCATAGTTTTCACAAGGATAAAATCACATCTTCCAACAGCGAATCTGAATCAATCTCAGTTAGCTGACAAAATATTCTCAAAAACATAAAATCCTTCGTTGCCTCAAGAAATTAACAATAACAAGAGAAACAACTATCGTGCAGCCAAAAGAAGAGTAATAAAGAATCATAGTACAAAACATCACAAAAATAGACCAACCGACTTTTTCTTGTAAACAAAATTTTCCTTCATGTTTTAAAACAGAATATTGTGTTTCTGAATATTTCAACTTTGATAGACAGCAATAACCGTATGCCTAACATCAAAATTGTAAAGCATACAGAACGTGTAAGTAACATACACAAACCTTCCTGTGCCTAAAAGGACAATAGAAACTGGAAAATAAAGAAGCCAGAAAGGAATTTATTCTTCATGTGAAGAGAACATCAAAATTTCTCCCCATAGTAATAAGCTGTTCCAACCATTAGAGCCACAGTAGCACCTTGGGCGACCACACGAGCTCTCATTAGTTTCTGACCCAAGTTAGAATTTCCCTGTCTGAAACTAATCAGACCTGCTGTGAGAACTCCTGCTGTAATGAGTGCACCTGAAATACAAAGGCCCTCGAACATATTTGAAGTGAATTATAAAAGAAACCTTCGATATCAAAAACAAAAATCATAACTAGTATATGACAAATGGCATGACCTGGTAGAAACATTAAGCCCTTGTTTGATCCGCATTATTTCCAAAATGCATGTTTCTCTCTCTTCTTTTCAACCACACATTCTTCAATATAATAATATTACACGCATTATGCCTATCCTAATATTGGAACTGAGTTTCCTTTTAGCAAAAACACACATTTGAAAATAGTAAGTTCATTTGCCCAAATTTTGGCTCGTGTAGATCACAATCCTATGAATAACTGGTCTTTCATAGTGCTTCTTTCAGGAAGTACAGCATTGCCAAAGTACGCAACCTCAGAAATAAAAAAGTAGTTTAGTACTATCCTTGAACCTCTTTTTTCAGAAAGGACATTGCAGGAATCACCAACATTGCCTAAATGGAACAATCACCTCGTTGACATCATCCTTAATGGTTATTTACTGATAATTTGTCTTCCACTACCAAATGATTACAAAATGTAAGCATTATACTAACAAGATCCACTGACCAATCCGCTCCAAACTGACCGCTGAGCACCATAGGCAACATGTAGGAATGGCAATGTTTTGAAAACCGACTCGGTCATCAACCCGGAAAAGGTAATGGGTCAAGGGTCAAAAGGTTCAACCGGGGTCGAACCGGATGCAATAAATACATAAAAAAATAATAATAAAATACTATGAAAACAATATTATTTTTTAAAAAAATTTCATATTAATAATTCAAAGTAAATCTATCTTTATTAATTAGATTCATTATCCTACAATTAGTCTCGATACTTCAAAAATTAAAAATCAATATGTTAAAATAGTTTACTTTGTTAAATTAAAATAGTTTAAATTTATAGCAAATGATATATAACATTAATATATTAATTATCAAGTGCAATTTAAGTTAAATTAGAAAATTAAATAAATGAAAGAATGAAGGTGAATATTACAATTTAATTAGTTGTGATTCAAAATCAAATAGTCAATTAGACATACATTTAAAATGATTTCGATGGGCATTTAAACAAATTTTTTTCTTTTTTTTTTTATGCCACTGTCCCACATTGAAAGTTTATGAAATTATTGGAGTTAGAGTATATATAAAAGGCGCAATCCTACATTTGAAGTCTATGAAACATTTGAAGAGAAGTGCATCTATAAAATGAGCATGACATCCATTAATTCTCCGTGAGCCTTGAATTGTAAATTATAAAGTCCATTCATGAAGATAAAAAATTTTAATCTAAAAAATAAAAAAGTGAAAACCACGACCAATTTATCAGGTTACGGTTGAATCGGCCGGTTCGGCGGGTTTTAAACGATTTTGTCAATAATCAAAAATCGGACATGATTTGACCCGATTTTTTGCCCGATTCCCGGTTTTACCAGTCAAACCGTCTGGGCCGGGCCGGTTTTGACAACATTGAGGAATGGTAGTGGGGAGACCAAGACTGGTGCTGTACTTCCCATCCCCACCCCATTAAAAACAGGAGCTAGCATGGATGTTTCCCATTTAGAAAATTTATTTTGGATAAGCAATAATCTCAAAAAAAAATTAAAAAAAAAAAAAAAATATATATATATATATATATATATATATATATATATGAATTATAAATCATTATAGTTTTATTTGTTGCGTGCAATTATAACATTCATTAACCACTCATAATGATCAAATGATGAAAAAAATAACTACACAATTAAATTAAAACACATTCTTATAATTTAGAGATTCTCAAACTAAATATTTTCAAATGTTTTGATTAAATTTTAGTAGGTAAAACTATAATATTTATAGATATTGTTAAAAGTTGGGTGGATTAGGGAATAGTTGGACCAGTTGGCTTAAATCCATTAACATAGGTGCTGGATCAGGGAAAGCTTGGGTGAACATGTCGCATAAAAAGTTAATATGAAAATTCTAGAAGTAGATACTAATATGGACGAAAAAAAACTTATAGATCTTTCTAGCAAGTGAAAAGGAGAGCCCAACTGGGAGATACTTCCTTCAGCGTCCATCCCAATTTCATAGTGAATGATCATATTTTTATCTAAAATCCATGTCATTTGCACCCAAAAGTGGTAATCTTTGAAACTCCAATATTGCAATAAAAGAGCTGCACACTCAAAGTAAAGCTTCTGTCGCCAGCACCTAAAGTTTCTTTCAAAAGTGTACATCTTGACTCAATTAACCGTGATGTCACCACTACACAACCTCATCTAAATTTAACCGTTGGAAAGAAAATTTGACAATTGGAGAAACCAATCAAGTTTGTGCTGTCTAATTAGACCGCGACAGTGCAATCTAGAAATTAAGCATTATTTGCAAATAAGAATTATAAGAAAATTGGCACTATATTCAATATATCAGCAAATTTTTCCATAGTATTACTAATGATAATTGAGGTCCCTACTGCGTTTGCAATCAATCAACTGGGGAAATCTAATAATTTAGCATGCACTTCTAAGAAAAGTTGTGAATCGAGGGCTAGGATGTACCCGGGAAGCAACTTTCTTGACTCCAAATTGGTGGCTTAAGAAGAAACTATGACTAGATATATGACAAAGGACAATGTGAAGTTTCTTATATTCTTGTGTCTGCAGAGTTCCCCAAATAAAAGAGCATGTACATTTTCAAAGAGCAATAATAACATGTTTTAAAGTGCCCTGCTTCTTGATACAAGACAAATCTACATGCCTTTGATTATGTAGTTATTACTACAAATTCGGGTATAAATATTGAGTCTTGAGCCAAGAATGTGAAGTCGCAAATCCTTGCGGTACTAAAATATTTTTGCACGGGGAAACGATAGCAAATCTCAAGCAAGGATGGCATTATAAGAATGACAATTCAGAATTCACCAAAAAAATATAATATATCACATTCAACAATTTATGGCACCCATATCACATATTCTACAATTCTTAGCTACAATTCCACTTCGTAAAGACATCAAGCTAAAGTAACAGAAAATTTGTAGCGAAATGCAATATGGCAATTTAAAGAAAGCAAATTTACCTATAGGGACAAAGGGATTCCTAACTCGCTTTTTCTCCTGGAATAATTCTTCCAGCTCCGAATTGACAGCCCCCATCTAATCCATATTACCACTAGTTAGTTCAAAATGACAAAAATCTAATACTAGCCAAGGGAAAGTACAATTTTTAGAGCGCGCGGTACAAGATTTATATATTCTCATAAATTATAAGTTTTTCATTGCTCTGAAGTAATATAATAGATATAAACATGAAATCCACTTTTCAAGCTGTGCTTAGAAGAATGAAACTAGGCCCTCGCAATTGGAGTTTATGCAAAGTCACATCAAAACTGAATGGAATTATTCCCAATTGAAATTCCAAGGCTCGAATCCACGCGAATTAAAAGGGCATTTGCATTTCATCAGATAATTTTCAATAACGTCAATTAAAAGCTGCAGTGGAGTTTATCCGCAATTATTTTAGATGAAAATATCAGTTCACATAGACAAATATTACGGTCATACCTCGAAAACAAGTGGCTTCGGTGGGAACCCAGCTGGAAAAACTTGATCTAGAGAGAATTCAAAAGAAGAAATAGTTTTCTTTCGGTAAAATTCTGAAGCCAAATCAATGATTTGTTGGTAGCGGGTCGATTAGATCTTTCCTAAGAGTTGGGATCGCCCATTTTATTAGGTTTCTTCTTCTTCTCTTTTCTGCGGTAAATATTGTAACGACGTGACGTCTTAAAAAAAATAATAATAATAAATAAAATTGGGTTACAAATTATAATCACTTTTGGTCACTGACATTTCATTGAAATCTCAATTGGGTCATTTAATTTTTATTTATCTGAATACTAAACTTACGTTCCAATCCATAGCGCTAGTTTTTAAATAAATGTGTAGAATAATTCTTAGAATAAATAGATGTCTAAGTATGTTCTATCATAGGAATTATCATATGTTTTTAAAAACAACCTTGTTTGACAATCATTATTTGGGTTTTGAATAATAATTTTTAGGAGATTATGAGGGTTAAAAAGTGAAAAAACTAATTTGAATTTACGTACAAATTATTTTATTGTGTGAATGTATGTTTGAAAATAAGTATGTAGAAAAAAAAAGTTCAAAAATAATAGTTGTCAAACAAGGGCTTGATTTCAAAATTTTACTGCAACTATACAATTTGGCAGCATGTTATGTAACTACCATCGAAACTAAATTGATATTTAGTTATATGATTTAAATAAGAGTGAGTAAGAACCCAAGATAGATTTATAAATCTGGAAAGATGTGATGATAGGAAAGAGAGCAACTATTGAATATAATCAAGTTTTGATCCAATTAAATCTTCTCTTAAAATTCAATGACCAATTTTTTTCCCTAGTGTCACGTATACACTGGCGGCAATCTTACAAGTGCATTGTTAATATCAATATTCTCAAAATCGCGAACCGATACAAAAATCAGTTGATTAATGCCTAAAAACCGAATATTTGAAAATCGGTTGACTCGTAATTGATTTTACCAGTTTTGTCATTTTTTTATTTTTGGGAAAAAATCCATATTTCAAGTGTATGGTTTACACCAATTCAAACGTCAGGTAGATAGTTTAACAATTCAAAACTCAGGTATTAGATAATTAATTAAAAATATTTATTAAGTCACAATTATACAATTAATGGTCGTATATACATAATTATATGTCACAATTTATTTATTGGTCACATATTATCAAATTAATTAGTCACTGATGATTTCGAGGTCACAAATTCAAAAAAAGTTAAGTCGCAGTTAATTTCATTGGTCAGATATTTTCAAATTTATTGGTCGCAGATTATTTTACAATCACATATTGTCAAATTTTTAGGTTACAGTTAAATACTTGATCACATACAACCGGCATTACCAGTTCAGCCACTTTTGACCACCATCACCCCGTCGCTGCCATCACCACCACCACCGCATCCAACCACACATTATCACCCTCATCACAACCAAATTCGAACCCACCACACACCACATCTGCACCACGCCGCATCCAACCACACAACGCACCACCACCACCACTACCAACGTCGCATCCAACCACACAAAAATCTCTAGTACTATAGCTTAAAGTGCTATATCTTCTCTAGTACTTTAATTCGAGGAAATCGATGTGGGATTGGGAGAGAGTTGGTTTATTATCTTCTCCACTTATCAGCCAAGGTATCATCGCAGTGGAGGATCCGGAAGTTTTTGCATTGTTTTAATTCATTGCCTCTATTCACTGTGAATGATTTAACCTGGTTAGTTCAAGATTCAATTTTGTTTATTTTTCTTACTTATTTGCAGAATTTTTTAGTGTATAATCCGAGGAAAAACCCTCAACCCTTTAGCTTTTTTGGGTCTATGGCTGGATCAGTTTGGTTGATATCGTCAAAGTACAAACGGTAGTTCCACATGGTTCAATAAACATTTAAATTGCAAAAAGAGCACAAATTTCAAAACTATTTTTCACTCATCCATATGGTAAAACCAACATTTAAATCCTGGTAACATGTATGATTTACAAGCTACATAGATTTTTTTGCCAGTAAAATTTTCAAAGATGTAACGGTGGAAAAGGCAAAATGTAGTTTCTCAATCAATTGAGGTGATATCCATTCATTTGTTACTGAAAAAGATCAACTTCTATTCTTGATTCTGCAGAGCAATTCCAGAATCAAAGCTATCTCTTTGATGTTACTAACGTTAATCACATTTGATGTTTCTGTAAATCCTCCTAACGAACAAATTGGAGCCGAGATGGCCGACTGCGCCTAGAATTTGCAGGAAAATTATAAGAACATAGACAACGCTATTAGTGGAATCAAACAACATTAGATCGTGGAAGAAGAGGAGAAGAATACTTACCACATAATATTCCGAGACCAGCACAGAACATCAAAGTGTAGCCAAAATAAAAGCTGGTCTGGAAGAAACCCGACATCTTAGTCTTCACGTGATAGTAATATATAGAATAGCAGTAGACGTAAAGCGCAGTGGAAGCAGCAGATAAGAATGAAGTCCATTGCCAATGATAGTTCTCAGCATTCAGCATGAAATATGTCCCCACTATCGTTACACAAATGGTGACAATGATCAAAATTACAAACACAAGTAGCATAAAGCCGTATACATAGTACACCTGTCAAGAACAACAGTAAATGAGCTTTACTCACAAGTCGTAACTGAGAGTATAAGAGTGTCAATTCTAGAAAGAACATTACCTTGTAATTCCAAAAGGAAGTGAACACAAAATACATTTCAATAAAAATGCTTCCGAAGGGAAGCAAGCCTCCCATGAGAGAGATAACAGTTGGCGTGAGATACCACTTCTTCTCAGGGATTGGACGTGGGATGGTCTTCACACGACAAGGATTGTCTGGAGTGCCGCTCCGATTTCTTCCAACAATAGTACCAAGAAGTGCCAAGGGTAAAGAAATAAAAGCCCATATGACAAGAACAACAACAATTGTACCGAAGGGAATGGCAGCTAGAGAGCCATAAAATATGGCAATTGTGTTTAAGATGAACCCAATGAGAAAGCACATTAAAGGGAAAAGTGATGCCGTGAGAATCATCGATTTTATCCAGCTTTTACCTGACAAGACGAATTGGAAGAAGCATTATAATTATCATTTGGTCATACAAAATCAATCGTTTTTCCATACTACAGATTATAAAGAACTGAAAGAAGGCCAGGATGCATGCAAGGGAGGGGAAGGGTGAGTTGAAGAAAGAAACATACCCCCACTGCGGGAATACATGCCTCCACTAACATAACCGGCAATGAATGATGTAAGAGCATAACATACAATAAAGGTTGTGATAATTGCTCCTCTCCTGAGTCACACAACACCAAACAATGGAAGTTAAAGCAACTGAGATGAACTACCTGTTCAAAAATAAATAAATAATAAAATAAATCGAATTCCACAATATTTGTCTATAAATAGGAAATTTTAAAGGGAAAGTATAAGCCCATGTTTAGTACCGATGAAATTCAAAATTTAATCTAAGTCAAAGTCAACAATCAATTTTAATCGCATATTTCATGGGTGCTACAACTTTTCAACTACACATTTTATAGACTTTAATCAAAATCTACTAAAAATCTGATTTTAATCTCTACCAAACAAGGGCTAAAGCTATAGTAGGCCATCTTACCATTTAAATATTCTATTTAAATTTCTTTTATGATATCATCAAAATTAGTTCTTTAAATTTTGGGAGCATTTTTTTTTTTTTTTTGGAAATAATCTTCTGAAGTAAATCAATTTTCATAACATTGGGGCAGCACTTCTGTAGATCAATTCAACAGTAGGTCACACCCAATAAAAACACCGACGTCGTAGTATAAACTACTCCTGAAGGCCAGAAAAAGTTTCTTACTGAATGAAATAAATAGAAATCAAGTTTTGTTCTTCTTTTACCTATGTTTTTCGTTTGCTAGGTCATGGGTTATTTTGGCTTCATGCAAAACGAAGCTAAGCAAAAAAGCTTAGTTAAACCAAACTTATTTCATAAGCCCAGTACTCAGCGTGTAGAGGTGCACAGTGCATACAAGCAAAACATCCAGCTTTCACTTGACTTGTTTAAAGAGCTTTTGTCAGAACAGAATTAGGGCCAACTGTGAAAGACTTGATTAGAAGAGTATGGAAAAAGGTTATCAAGTATATGAAAGGTGTTTGGTACATCTTACAGCCTACTAACCTAAGTTGCATGGACACAAACACGACACAAACACTACATGCCAACACGTAATTTTAAAAAAAAAAGTAGGACAAGGTCACATTGGAGACACATCCATTTCATTCTGTAAAATTTTGAATGCATATATTATATCTTTATTTTTATAATTTTCAATATAGGATACGGCACATGGCCAAGACACTTGCCCAAGAGGTGTTTCTAAAGTATCCCTCAAGTGTTGATAATTTAAAAGACGTATAGAATAAATGGGACAAGGGCACGTGACTTGTTGGATACATGTGCTTGAGTGTTTGATGAGTGTCGGAAGAGACATGTCTTGCTAACAGGAGTGTCCGTGCATCATAGATATGTCACATTACATACAGACAGCTTCAGGCATACCCTATATACAGCATTCCAACAATTGCTAAAATAATGACCAGCAGAACCAGAGTTGCAAGCTGAGTGCCAGTGCCAACAACAGCTGAAAGTAGAGACAGATTTACAGGTGGCCGAAACACATCACCATGGACAAGTTTCCAACCAGATTCTTCATTCACATCCCGTTCCTAAACAGGAGAAGTTCAAATGTGAGCATGGTTTAAAAGATGTTATGTTCCTCCATTAAAAGCGCCACTTTAAGAGACCTGATGAATAATGCACTTGGTAGTACAAGCATATTAAGAACCAAGTCGCACGAAATATTTTTTCGTAAACAAAATCTCATGAATATTATATACGGCAAGACATGCACAAAGTTCAAAAAACATTACCATTGTCTCTAGATCATCATCTTCCCGAGCATATTTAGCATAGTCATTCCGGAGGGTGCGCATTAATATCATTGAAACCAAACCGGTAAGAAAGATCACCATCATGAAAGAATTAAAAACTGAGAACCAGTGAATCTGTACAACAAAAAATCTTCATTGAGCTGACTTGGAGAAATAATAATATGGATTTTGGTAACTATAGGTTGCCTATTAAGATCTTATATTCTCCAGTTTCTTTCTCTCTTTTTAATTATCTATTCCCCCCCCCCCCCCCCCCCCCCCCCCTTTATGAGCATCTTTAGAGAAAAAAAAATGACAAACATATGGAATGAAATATGGAACTTGTTCATTAACCTCCCTAGCATAAGATCAATTGGCATGTGAAAGCATAAATTCCTGTGAAAAATGGTAAAAATTACTAGTATGTACCTGGTGCTCGAAAAAGGGGTAGTCCAGATAAACATCAAAACGATGTGCAAAAGTAATGTTAGTGGGAATCCATTTGACAGAATAAGTCATGTGCAACACTCTCCCCTCTTCAATTGGCTTAAGGTTTTCCTGAGTCAGATTGACATGAATAATCTGCAAGAGGAGATTTCAGTTAGCAACAAATGAAGATACCAATGCATAATTGCTGGAAATAATTGATAGATACAAAATCTACCTGGTTCTTATTGTATTCAACGACAAGATTTTTATGTGTCCAAAGCACGTGCTTTGTATCATGATTTTTATCAGGAAGCACCTCACCAACAAAACCTGTAAACAAAGAATGAGCAGTTAAATCCTTAGTTGAATGCAAGCCAACAAGTCAAGAGATCTATGAGTAGAAGAACATACCCCATAGTGGCAAATCATCTGATAAGCATGCCAAAATATACACAGAAAGAACACAGTTAGACAGGAGCAACAGAAGAATAAATGTAATGAACTTATTCTAAGAACTGATCCAGAATATTAACATCATTAGTCAACAATGTACATTCAACAATAACAAAGAAGTCGATTTTGGGAGAAAAATTATATATGTTTTATTGATATTTTACCAAACTATATACATGGATTGGAAAAGGAAATTTACATCTTAGTCCCTGTTAATTGCAGAGACTACAAGTTGGTATATATATTTCAACTAAAGATCGTGAAGAATGTACCCATAAAAAACTCAAACCAGTATGAATTTTCAATTGCATCCTTAAACTGTTTAACCTTAGCTGCATCCAGTTCAAGTTCACATATTGTCGCCGATTCCACATCTCCTGCCATTAGAAATAGCCAGATGTAAGGGATAAAGCTCTATTGATGGAAATCTATATAATTAATTGAGATGTATTTACACATATTACTCTTAAACTTTATATCAATTTGGCTATCAATAAGTTCGTTTCCTCCAAGAACCTCGCCAAGGCCTCCCCACTTGTGAGCAGCATTTCCAGGTGGATGACAAAATGGAAGGCTGTAGTAGTTGTAGGTCTCTTGGGGGTTGTTATATGGACCAACCTTGTTTACCCATAGTGTGATGTGATCATCTGCTTGATACTGGCACATAGAATGAAAAACGTATTGACAATAGAAAAGGCAGTACAAGATCAATTTTTACTGCATTAGACAGTCAAGATACAATATGCACTTATTTGAAACTTGAGATCAAGCTGACTTTAGATGGTTCACACAGAGCGAGAATCTCAATAATGTAGAAAATGTAAAAACTGTGTCTTGATACTCGGATCAATAAAAAAAGGAAAAATTATTCAACAATTGAAGAAATAGAACATGAAAGAAAAGACAAGTAGTGTACACCTGTGGAAGCTTCAGATAAATTAATAATCGCACACATACATGAGTGAAGCATGAAGTCAAAAAGCAATGTAATTTGAGGACACATTTTGATTGTCGTACTTAAAGTTTACACTTTGAGAACAAAAAAAGCCCCTCTCTAATAGCCTATGGCCATTCCTTTTCGAGTTTTTAAATTACTTTAACAACCTTTTCTTGTTAAAAATGTAAGTATCTAAGCCGTTTACAAACATCCACATTCAGCTAATGTGAAAAGCTTTTACTTTTCTATTACTACACATTAGTTAGAAATCAGAACATCTTTCCTTCGAATTTACATCAGCAATTGATGAGAACCAATAACAATCAATAATCAAATTCAACAAGAAAAAAAAAACATAAATTAACGAAAGCAACAATTTTTGTAAGCCGGATGACAAACTATCCACAAGATCTATAAGTAATCAACAAATATATCAATAAAATCAGAGAGGCAAATTACTTACCTTGCCGAGTGTAAAAGAGACAAGGAACAAAAATATAATGAAGAAGAAGCATAAGGATCGGACAACCGAGCTCATCCTCATCGCCTCTCACTGAAACAACGCCGCTAGATCTAAAAGAATATTTCACCAGAGTGTAATTGAAAAACGCAAAATGCAAAAATTCTTCTTTCCTAGATCTCAATGGAATTAATGATTCGATTGTGATTTGAGTACAAACGTTTTTGCTCCGATCTACTGAAGATTTCGAGAGGTGTAAGGAAGCGTATCTGCAAGTTTATATTTGCTCTGGATTTATGGCTCCCACAGAGTGACTGTGGACCGTGGGCCAGTTTGCAATTATTATTTTTATTTATTTTTTTCACTATTGGTGCGTTTACTTTGACTAGTTATGCTACCGTACCTAATTTTATTTTTAGCTTAACGGAGTGACGGTCACATTCGAAGATAAAAAATTAAGTATAAATAGAATTTTACTTATTTGACATGTACAAGCCAAAAGAGAGAGACCGAGAGAGAGAGAATTTGAGTATATATCAAAATTTGCGCAATAAAGGCTTCGTATTATCCAAATACTCTGTATCAATCCCAAGATTTTCATCATCGTCCCCACACTCGTGAGCAGATCCAATTACAAGCAATAATTGATCTTCCAGGTATCTATGCAGGAGTAATCCAACTTCATCCTCAGCCTTCTGAACCCCGCATACCTCCGTCTTCCGGCGCCAGCGGCATACGCGGAAAAAAATCTCAGCTGCGCAAACGAAGGGACACGTGGCGCATAACAAAGGGAGGAGAAGAGGGGAGCATAGAATGAGAAACAAGTATCTTCTGCGGCGGCCGTTGAGCCAAGATGTTAACATCATTCTGATTGTGGAAAAGGAAATGAGCTGGTTAGAGTAGACGTCGTCGTTTTGCTCGTTTTCGTGTTGGGTTTTCATTGGGGTTGATGATGGGGCTGCTTGTTGATTGTTTTGGGAAGAAACAGAAATCCCACGTGAATAATTTCTTTACGCATAATCTGAGATATTATCAGTGGTGACTTTGAACACTTCATTTGGGTTTTGTATTTGGCAGCAAATGGAGAAGGTATCCAGTTGTAATGAACGGCCCAACCCATCTAAGCATGGACTGACCCAACAGTGAGCCCATACTGGACGGGCCAATTAGACTCTTCCAGTCTCCAGACGGCAGCCTTCCGCTTGCCGTCGTCGATCTTTCTGCCTCCAGATTCCAGCCAGCAGCCGCAGCTAAGTACAAAGCTCCATAAAAATTGGAGCTTTTGCAGATTTCCCACAAAATTACAAAGTGCAAAATCCAATTCTCCAAAGCCATGTACCTGCTTTTCATCGGTTCATCTCATTTAAGACTCTTAACTGCTCCCAACATGTTTGAGGTGAATTTTAGTTTTTAAATATTTGATCATTGATGCTATAGGATTAGACTGATTTGGGATTGATTTGTTGCTGGTAATTAAATGCATTTTTGTAGAACTTGTTTGCATTTAGATTCTGTCTTTTGCTTAGATATAATCTAGCAAACTGACCTGGCCAACCTCAAGAATGCTTGTGAAAACTTTGCAATATAGCAATCTTCTTCTGTTGTGCCTTTAGAAGATGGACCGCAAAACCTTCGACCCCATTGTGGTATATACCAGACGGTGAAAACATATAATCATCACCCCATAAGTGTTATCCATGTACCTGTCGAGTATCTGGATCCTCTAAAGAAAATTACTTGCTTTAGAACTGTTTGAGAAATAATGTCGTGTTTTGAGACTACTTCTGTGATATATGATTTCTGTTTGTACTATTTCTGTAGATAAATACAAGAAAAATTCTTAAAAATTGTCAAAATATCATGAAGAAATAAAAACTACATTCGTTCAAAAATTTCTTGTGAGAAGATTCCATCTATGATCGAATTTTCATAATCTAAATCTGTACAGTTCTTAAAATTAGTTAGAGACAAAGGCACAGGTAAATCTAAAGGATTTTCTTTTCTAGCTAATGAGGATCCAAGTACATATCTAGCCGCAGGTAAGACTCTCTGTACCTTGAATCGCTTTTCTTTTTCCTTAGAACTTGACCAAATATGAGTGCTTACCCTCAATCCACTACATTGTATCGGTTGAATGTATAGATAATCTAAATGGAGCTCAAATTCTAGGTCAAATAATTATAGTTGTTTTCATCAACTCTTCTTCCTTGCGCATGTTGTGTTCCTACTTCTTTCATTACCAAAACATGCATTTTGAGTGACTGACAAATGATTGGAAAGGTGAAATAAGATTTACTTTTCGAGAGAAAAGAAGATGACTTAAATTTACATAACCCTTTCTAACCTCGTGATATGGTTTATGTCTTGATTCAGCATTAGTCTCACTATTGACTAGGGACATGAACAGTTGCAATGAAACTTTCTGTTGGAAGGTAAATGGAAATGCAAAAGAAGGCGCTTGGTGAAGCAGTAGGAAATTTGCTAGCAGTGGTGGCAGTGTGGGAGCATTAATCTCAATAAGATTTACTAATCGAGGGAAGGGAAGATGACTTAAATTTACAGAACCCTTTCTAACCTTGTGATATGGTTTGTGTAATACCCCGACCAAGAAAGTTTAAGAGATTTGATAGGTACTACTCATACCAACAAGGTGCACCTTCTTTTCCGGAAGTCGATCATTAGAAACTCCACAGTTAAGTGAGCTTGGCCCGGAGAAATTCTATGATGGGTGACCCCCTGGGAAGTTTTCTCGGGGAGCGTGCGAGTGAGGACAAAGCATGCTGAAAAGACTCATGTTGGTACAGTGGGGACAGTACGTCGTCGATCTAACGACCGGGACAGCCCGTTAAGTGGGACCCGGGTCGTTACAGTTTGTGTCTTTATTCAGCATTAGTCTCACTATTGATGAGGGACATGAACAGTTGCAATGAAACTTTATGTTGGAAGGTAAACGGAAATGCAAAAGAAGGTGCTTGGTGAAGCAGGAATAGGAAATTTGCTAGCAGTGGTGGCAGTGTGGGAGCATTGATTCTAGTTTTCTTTAACAAAGTCGTTTAAAGAAAATAGATGTGGAGGTCTACTTGGAAAAAAATCACCTACTGTAGAAATTGTAGTTGTTGATTAAGTTGAACTACCTAATCTAAAAGCTTATACTACTAAAGAGGGGACAAATTTATTTGTTTTACGTTTGTCTTCAATACATTCCCATATGTGTAGGTCGAATTAGTTTTTTGTCTCTAGTATGGTGACTTGAACAATTTTAGTAAATGGACGGCATGAAGAATTGAACTTAGGCCACATTTGCTTGCTCTGATATCACTCTCAAGTATTGAACTACTTCATCTAATAGCTTAAGCCCTATTGAGGGAGTTGTTCTTTTTTCTTTTCTTTTTTGTCTTCAACATATTATTTCTATATATGAGCATGCATGCTCGTACATACACCCTTGAGCATGTACGATCTAAGTTAAAAAATCAAAGAAGGATTTTTTTTACCTGAACTGACTGCTTACAAGTAGAAGCTGGTCCTGTTGTTTATGTTTTATGTCAACGAGAACAAATCATGCAGTCACTTGCATTTGCTAGAATTTTCTTTAGTTTGAGAAAGGTGTGAGATGTTTCATAACAACTAAGTCCCTCTTTCTTAGTTTTTGTAGCTTGGTTTGGTTATTTAGTACTTTAGTTTGCCTTTCCAATTTTGTTTGCATTACTTTGTGATGGAGACCATTTATTTTTGTGTCTAACGGCTATTATCATCTTGTGTTGTTGCACATGAGGCTGTGTTATTGACTCTTGACTCACTCGCCATTGATTTCAAATTCAGAGAGCCACAAATATAGGCTGGGGAGCTGAAGAAGATAGATGATCAAGATGGGCTCAAGACAAATTCGAGGGTGGTTCAGCAAGGGATGGAAGACTATCTGATCAGTCTAGTGTTCCAGAGTTGGAAAGATTCACATAATTCCTGAGCAAAATTCTGCAATACAGGCAAGAAAAGATCCTATGAAAGAAATGATCAAAATGCAAAATATTTCAGACAGAAGATGTGTTGAGAAACACAAGGAGAATGTAATGAACCACAAAAATGATTTGGACAAGGCAGATAGCGCTAAAAGGTCACAGAGGAATGATGATGAACTGAAGTTTAGAAGAGATTACGGTGGGAGAGATGAAATGAGATCAAGACGAGTCTTATCATAAAGAAGACGGGCATGGTTTGAGTTTTTGCTGCCACAGAATCATTGTTCATTGAGGTTGTGATCTGTGAATCTCTGATTTGAATGGATTACAATTCACTACAATTGCAGTCCAACAAATGGAAGGATTTAATAGTAATCATGAAGGATTATGGTGAGCAATGTATTCTCTCTCTTTACTAGGAAATTTTGATGGTAAATTAAATTCACCACAAAATTAGTGCATAATTATTTTCTGAATAAAACAAGCATCGATCAAAATTATTGAAAGTTATTACAATAAAGTATATTAAACAAACAATATATATGAGAATTTCAACCGTCATGTTTGTCTTTTTAACAGATATAAAGTAGCACGTACTCGTATATTTATATGCTTTGCAACAAGAATGTGTAGCGTTATTGAATTTGGACATTAAGAAGTTATACAGGCCTTGTCTGCTCACTTTGAGCTGTTCGTGCACCGTTAGCAGCGTAAGAGTTTAACTTCACATCTCAGTCTTTTCACCCTCGAGCCAGCATTACGTTGGGGGTGCCTTTGGATATGTTCATGGGGGAGATAGATGAGATTTTTCAATTTGATTTAATTAGTTTGAATGCTCTCCTTCGACAAGTGAATTTGATTGAAAAGAAGATTCTGACAAGTATATCACGGGTCCATGAAATTCCAAATTGCAACAAAGTCAAAACAAAATTCGATTGTTCTAATTATTTTTGTGAATTATCTTGTATCCTCATTTCCAGGGGGTGAATCCAGTCATGAGTTGGCCCGGACTACAGCCCATGCTCGCCCAAGCCCAGCACTTTCCCCTTTTTTTGGTTTGATCCACTAACTAATAGGGAAATTACAATAATTCAGAGGTTTGAAGAATGAAATTCAAAATTCAGGGGCCAAATTTCCTTATTCAAAAATCAAGTACTATATTAACACTCTAACCCTAATTTATCCATATCAATTCCCTCTCTCTCTCTCTCTCTCTCTCTCTCTCTCCACGCCTCCCCTCCCCTTCATTCCCTTCCCTCTGTAAATCTCTCCACCGCCTACCGTTGACCTCCTCCACCCTTCTCCCACCTTCCCCCACCCTATCTCCCTCTCCCCTCTCGGTCGGACTAGCGACGCTACCGTTCGCGCAGCAACAGCCGCGACGCTGCTACCGTTCGAGAGTTCTGGTCGACGCTGCTGTGGTTTAAGGGTTCGGGTATGGAGTGATGTTGGTGGGTATGGATGTTGGTGGCGGGTTTGGTTGGTCGTGATGTTGGTGGCGCGTTTGGCTGTCGTGATGTTGGTGGCAGGTTTGGTTGGTCGTGATTTTGGTCCAACTGGACTCAATCTGGAAAATAGAGAAGGGAAACCAGTCTCCATTTGGTTGCACTTGTGTGTAATTGCTAATTTATGCTTAATAAGAGGTGATGCAACTGGATTGGCTGTTGTTGTTTGCTATTGGCGGATTTGTGATGGTTGATGGTGGTGGTGTGATGTGGTGGTGATGTTTGTGGTGGTGTTGGAGATAGTAGCGGGTTTGTTGGTGCTATTGCGACGGTGGCGACGTCGTGAGGGTGGTCCAAAGTGGCGGTAGTCTGTGATCCCAAATATTTGGAAGTCTGTGACCAAATGCTCGTTAATTTGTGATCAATTACTCAACTGTGACCTAAAAATTTAATAATATGTGATTCAAAAATAATATGTGACCAATTAATTTAAAAATCTGTGACCTCGAAATAATATGTGACGTACAAAATATTTTATCTGTGACCTAGAAATAATTTGTGACGTATAAATTTTTTGATCCGTGACCTCGAAATAATCTGTGATAAAAAAAATTTGGCGATATGTGACCTATAAATAAATATGTGACTTAGTTGCAAATTAAGAATGAATCTATAGTGCTACGACAATATTTAGATGAAGTGGAAACATTTGATGATTCAATAAAAGTTGTGGCAGATGGTTTATATTTTCTATTACCAAAAAAAAAAAAATCGATACCATTGCCAATCTATTTCCCATTGAATCAAACACATGCCAAATTAAGAAATGGTTGTTGAGCTCAACTTTACTATACATTGTCCAATATTTGATAACGTCATGTGCTATGGAAAAGCACATGACTAAGGATAGATACATTTTTACTAAAATATAAATTGGTACTACATTAGTAGATTTCCTTGCTAATTAAAGAAAGAATCAAGCTTGTTGTACACTAACACTCCATTATGTGTCAAAATCTGAACCATTAATTATTTAAAGTGTTGTTAATATCGATGTATAAAAAACTGGCACTTCATAACATTTTCATACTTGATGTCAAACTTGATGTACATGTAGCAAGATTGTTAGAAAAAAGCATTGGGTAGGGTAGGGTCATGAATCATGACAACTAATCAATAAAGGCCGGCAGTTTAGGGTTGAAAGACATGGCTAACTTTGTCCAAATGGGAAACATTCATGCCTCCTCATTAACATTGTAGTAATCAAATCATTGCTTCATTTTTGCTTATAAAACACTTCACTTTCTTTAATTGATTCTTGCTAAACATATCAAAATTTCATTGTCAAAATTCATATCCATATAATAAGATTTCGAAATCTTTCTTAATTTATCGATCCAAACTCAACAAGTGTTTGATGCCTAATTTTGTGATATTTTAAAGAATTGACAGCATCTAGAAAGTGATCGTGTGGCAATATTCAGTTTGAAACGATGAGACTTTGATAGCATGTGTTCATTCATCATTTGATGATTCTCTCTCTGTCAATAAAAACATTGTAGAATTGAATACATCCTGAAAGAATAATAAGGGTGTTATTGTTAATTAGAGGAATCTAATCATAACCTAATATGACAGCTAGAGTAGACAAATATATATATATATATGCTTAAGGACTCCATAATTATCACCATTAACTTCCAGCGGTATTGCGTAAGAATCTAGATTTGAGATAAAGTTGATTGATTAGATAAGAATTTTTATAATCGGGAATTTTTTTTTTTTTTTTTTTGTAGTTTGTCAACGATTATCAACTTACTACTAACTATGATTTATTTAATTCATTCAGTTTCTAAATCAACAAGTGAGTTTGACAATGAAATATTAATGAGGCAGTCGGCATTACGAGGACAACAAAATGAGTGATTATACGACAACATCTTATGTTATGTTATGTTATGCTTCTTGGATTGCACGTTTCGTTACTTAAAAGAATGTTTTAAACTATGTTTACAAGTTGTTTAGCTGGAAAAAAATAGATTTCCACTTTGAACAATTCAAATTATTTCAATAGATTAAAACCATCGAAAAATATTACTTTCATCTCTTGTTTCGAAGAAACATATTCTATTTGATTTCGAAATCCCTCTTCCTAAAATGAGTTTACTTGTCCGAATTACAAAATTCCAAAAGTTTCGCTTTCAATCATGAAGTTTTAGTAAATATCTTAACAGATTGTTTGGCCATGTTGAAATTGACATGCTAACCTAATCTTATCCTTAATTGAATGATAAGATTAGAATTTGTTCATTCAAAGCCAAAATTTCAATTGATAGATGATTTATGATATATTATTAATCACAAAACGCTTAGTTGTAAGAATATATTGACTTCATAAGATTGCACGTATCCATGTTTGTTTGTAGAATGATAAGAATTATTTTACATGTGTTGACTATTATAATACATAATTTTCCTAGTGATGATAGGAACAATCAATGACAACATAATAAACATCAAATAAACTTGTGTGCCATCTTTATAAATCATCAATCTTCTTTTAAATAATACGATTATTAGTGAATGACAATTATTATCATTGTATCTATAATTCTTCTTTATAAATATGAGACTTTTGTTTTTAATAAAACACACAACTTTATTGCTTTCTTTCTTTTGTTTTCTCTTTTTCTCAGAGTTTATAACACGTTATTAGTACGATTCTCTCAAAATCAAAGTGAATTAAAATATTTTTTACAAACATAATCATTTATCACATGTACCGAAATTAATTTGATGACGTGTGAACTTTTTTTATATACATGTTATACTGAAATCAATTTATTTATGCCAATTCCCAACATTTTGTTTCATATGCAGATTCTATGAAAAAAAATTCTCACGTATTTTTTATATACATACAGCACGATTCCAAAATAATAATAATAATCATGTTTTTTCCCCCTATTTTGCAGTTTTTTCACAATTTAGCAACAATCATTACTTCATGCTTTTGTGTCGATTTTTAAGATGAGAAGCAACCATTACTTGTGAATACCTCAAATAATTGTGTGATTTCCAACTTCCAAGAGAAATTAATTGTTTTTTGGTTTTCGTATTAATGTTTTGGTGGCACTCTAAATTGTTTAGGCCGTCAATTTCCTATCAATAAGCGGGATTTTTTTCGATTGCCGCACGTTTCATTCTGCTACCACATTTTTCGTTTTCTGGCAAATTTTGAATCTTCCTTAGTTGTTCTGATATACAAATTCATCTTTCTATTCTAGTTGTTGTATACAATAATCATTACTAATTATTTGTTGTAATTACATGCTAATTATTCACTAATCTTAATTAGCTATTTTTTTATTCGATAATATTCCCTGCAATTATGACTTTGATTTTACCATGCATGTCTTTACATGGATTAGTATTATATGGTTTTAATTAAATCTTGATATATTTCTTCTAATTTGTAATCGTTAATTCTTTTTACAGTATAGCATAATTTTAAGGTAGTGTCCCTACAGTCAGATGTGTTATAGTTGTAGAAGTGGTGGTAGGTGTAGTAGAGGGGTGTCACGTCCCTATTTCTAGGTTCAAAACTTCGTCATCTACCCTTCCCATTTGAGGAAACTATTGGTTGGACCTTCCTTGGTCTGTCTCAACGCTGTGGTTGACTTTCTCATAAGTCAAAGTTGGAACTGTATTTAATGTTGCTGTAGCCAATTCTTGTCCTGAGTTGAAGGTGGTCGAGTGTGTGACCTGGTGTTCCTTCAAATGGGAAGTGAGACCTCTTCGTCGTTGTCATTGAGGAGGTGGGAGTCCCCAATTAGCCGTATTGCAATGATCTTTCAATTTTTCATTGATAATCTCGCGTCTTAACATTTCCAGTAAGGTGTCATAATTTGGGGTGGGGTGGGGTGGGGGTGGGGGTGGGGGGATCTTTGTTTTGCACATCTCTCTAAAAGAGAGAGTTCATGTCCAGCCCTCCCCTCAAGGCTGATAGCACTTCCCTATCGGTAACTTGTAAACAATAGGTTATTTTATTAGTAAAACAAGATAAGAAGCTTTTTAATGACTCTTCATGTTGTTGCATCATGTCTTGGAAGCGCTGTATTGGCCTTTCGCCTTCCTTACTAGTCGCGAAGAGCTTAAGGAAAGCATTTTTTTTATGTCTGGCCAACTTCTGATACTTCCTTTTGGAAGCCTAGTGTGCTACACTTTAGTCGCCTCACTTGGAGTCAAGTGGAAGGCTCCCCACTTCACAGCAGGAGAGAACCCCCTTAAGCTCATATGGGTTTTTGTAGATGTTGAGGTGTTTTGTGGGATTGCCTCTTATATCGTACTTGAGAATTTTGGGAAGCACAAAGTGGCTTGGGACATGGACGTCCCTAAGTCTCTAAGAGTTGTCATTGTCATCGTCAAGGTTGTAAGACCTTTGTGGTTTGTCAGATACTTTGCCCTCTCTGATTTGAGGTCCTCGGGGTGGTTGGGACGAATCTGATTGATTTTTGGCATGTTCTGCCCTCTTTTGGCGTCTGTTTCTAGGTGGAAGATTCTGAGGCAGGTTGTTGTAGGCAGGTTCATTTTTTCAGTCAAACTGAGATGGTCCCTACTGCCTATTTCTAGGTACGGAAAGAGGATGGGTCTACCTATTTCTAGGCCTTTTGGGGCTTAACCTGTCAAAGATACTTGTGGATCTCTGAGGCATGTCTTCTAGTTCGTAATTTGGAGAAAAGTTGAACGGAACCTCATTGGGTCGATCAATATCGTAGTTGGTGGATGTATCGACCTCAACGTCCCTCTCTTAAGGGGCCTCTTCCCTGGTGTAATGTTGATAATCGACCATTTATCTTTGAACCTCATCTTAGCTATGATAGTAATTCCTTGAGCTGTGTATGGTGAGATTGGGTATCCTCCCTGGCTTTGCATGTTCCTAAGCAACTCATGCATAGCAATATTCTGCAGGGTGACATTCCTCATGTTTGCAACCATGGTGGCCACCTCCCTGGTGAGTCTAGCAACTATTCTGGATCCACTTTGTTGATGATGTTGATGAAATCGATGGCGGATTGTAGGAGCAACATGTAAGGGTTCCCATTCTTCAAGATATTCCCTAACTCTCCAAGGCGTTAACTCTTTATTGTCAGAAATCATGGTAACATCTTCTCTTAAAAAGAAACTTTTTTGGTTTTTTCCTTGCAAATGAATAGAAATCATGGTAACATCTTCTCTTAAAAAGAAACTTTTTGGGTTTTTTCCTTGCAAATGATATTCATTTTCAAGGAATAAACTGAACTCTTACAAACGGTTTCTCTTGGAATTTTTAGTGGTTTTTTCCCATGTTCTAAAATGCGCGAAAATGCGCCGCCTAGGCGCGCCTAGGCGCGATGCGGATGAAAAACGCGTCGAATTCGGCCATGCGTGTAAAAATGCGTTTGGGTCAAAAAAATGCGGGATAATGCGCGCCTAGGCGCGCCTAATCCCGCCTAGGCGCGCATTATCCCGCCTAGGCGGCGCATTATCCCGCCTAATCCCCCCCTTTTTTTTTTTTTTTTTTTGGTAAATTTTTTTTTTAATGATATATTAAAAATTTATTTTTTTATATAAAAATATATTTAATACCTTAAAAATAATTAAAATAATATTAAAAGTACGAAACGCATTATGACGCCTATTCTCCGCATTGACACGCTTAAGCTTGTGATTCTTGATTCTCGACCTCGACGCATCGCAACGCATTACGCATTTTAGAACATTGGTTTTTTCTTCAAGAACAACCCATTTTTTCAAAGGCATGAAACTTGCCTCGAAATATATTTCCTTATCAATTTTTTCCACGGGTTCTTTGTGGTTGAATGTGTGATTTTCCATAAATGGCACCAATCTATTGACCTTTTTTTGTAAGATTGACGTGGACAACAGATGTCGAGTTCACTCTCATCCACGCAAACAAATTTCAACACGTTTTGACTGGATATTTGAATGGAACAGGTTGGTGTTTATAGACGTGTGAGATCATCTATGACGCGAGACACAAGTATTCAAACACCAATAATATGATCAAAGATGATTGTACATAAATGAACAATCACAAGCAGCCCAACCAAAGTAAAAATAATATAAACTCAAGCAAAACAAATATAAAATGAGCAAAAGAGAAGATCAAGTGCGGTTTTAAGTATAAAGAGTTGCATTAGATTCAAATGTTACAAAAGTTGCTATTTATAGAATTCTGATTAAGTGATTGCCGTTGGATAATAATCACGTGGTTTCATCTCTCAGGTCGAAGCCTCACATCATTTAGCCTACTATGCATTTAATACATTGAGAACACGCCAGCCACCATACACCATAGGCTGACATTCTTATTACAGACGTTACATCAATCATTTCTAGAGATTGTCTATACAGAGAGTCACCGAGAGTTTCAGCCAAAGGGAGCTTCAGATTGGAGGTCTTCAACGTGAAGAGCTTCGGCTTCTTTTTTAACTTGACCAATTGGGGTTTTAGTTCACTTTGACTCATATCTCCAAGTAGAGGCTCGAAGAAAAGGCGTAAAAAGTTCCATAAATCAACTGATTGCACCATCCATATTTATTTTTGGGATTACAACACTGCAAGATAATGATTTATTTTATGTAGAATAATACATATCCTAATCCAAGTGTTACAAGATTAAATACAAGACCAAAAATTTATATAGAAATTATCGGCTGTATATTGTTTGTTATTACAACGTTATTTCTCCTTCACTGCTACATTTACGGTTCAAAAAAGACAACAAATAACCAATCAGTGAGAACAAATAAGGCATGTTTGACTATTTGAATTATTAGGAAAAAAAAAAATGAGATTCTCTCTCTCTTTTTATTATTATTATTTTTTTTTGGACCCCATTACAAAGAGGTAACGACCTGGCAATTACAAGTAATTGACACGCTGTTCCCATCCCACCCCCTAATCACGTACAAATTTGTTCGTATTAATCCTCTCCGAATTCAGTTGATATACACCAAAAAAGCTCTTCTTTTCTGTATATCGGGTTTTCAATCAAATTTATTTATTTTTCGTGAATTGCTTGGAAACAAGACATGGCTGAAGAAACCAAAAAATCTGTTGTTGAGGCCTCTTGTGCAACTGATGAGGTTGTGAAATCTGATGTTCCTGTGGCGGAGAAAGAGGTGGTGCCACAGCCGGAGCTGGCCGTGCCGGAGGCGGAGAAGGTTGAAAAGCCGGTGGAAGGTGAGAAAGATGAAGCTGTTGATGAGAACAAGATAACTGAATCTGTTTCATTCAAGGAGGAAAGCAATAAGGTTGATGATCTTATTGACCCACAAAAGAAGGCCTTGGATGAATTCAAGAAGTTGATTCATGAGGCAATTATCAAGTATGAATTCACCGCTCCACCAACTCCGCCACCAGCCCCGGCCAAGGAGGAAGAGAAGAAGAAACCGGAGGAAGAATCCAAACCTGAAGAGAAGAAAGAAGAAGAATCAAAACCGGAAGAGAAAAAGGAAGGAGAGCCAAAACCAGAAGCATGCGAGGCTCCTGTTGAAGCTCCAATCCCACCAGCCGCAGAGCCGGTGAAAGAAGAGCCGGTTGAGACAGAGCCAAAAGAGAAACCATCTGTACCAGTGGTTGCTGTTGAGAAAGTTGAAGCAGCTTTGGAAGAAATCAAAGAAACTATCGTTCACGAAGATACCAGGGTGGTCCCACAACAGCCGCCGACCGAGGAGTGCCCTCCAGCCCCCAAGGAGGAAGATAAGCCAAAGGAGGAGATGCCAGCAGAGGAAAACGTACCACCACGACCACCACCAGAGCAGGTCGAACTCTGGGGATATCCATTATTAGCAGATGAAAAGAGCGACGTAATTCTCCTCAAGTTCTTAAGAGCTAGAGACTTCAAAGTAAAAGAAGCCTTGGCCATGCTCAAAAGTGTTGTATCCTGGAGAAAGAAGTTCAAAATCGATGAATTACTAGAAGAGGAAGGTATCGGTGAGGGGCTCGAAAGGGTAGCCTACATTCATGGAGTGGATAAAGAAGGACACCCTGTTTGTTACAACGCTTTTGGAGAGTTCCAGGACAAGGAATTGTACAACAAAACTTTGTCGGATGCTGAAAAGAGATCCAAATTTTTGAGATGGTATATTCAGTTTCTCGAAAAGAATATAAGGAAACTTGATTTCAGTCCTGATGGTACATGCACTATTGTTCAAATCACTGATCTCAAGAGTTCGCCTGGACTCTTCTTATTCAAGACGGAACTTCGCCAAGCCACCAATCAGGCCCTGCAATTGCTCCAGGACAATTACCCCGAATTTGTAGCCAAACAGGTACATCCGTATTCGTACCTTAAAGTCATTTATAACTTATAAGTGGTTTAGTTTATTGCTGATTCGGGTTGGCTACAATGTGCAAAGGTGTTCATCAATGTTCCGTGGTGGTATGTGGCCTACAATAGGATGATCAGTCCATTCTTGACCCAACGAACCAAGAGCAAGTTTGCGTTTGCTAGCCCAGCCAAGACTACTGAGACCCTCTTCAAGTGAGTAAAATACTTTAATTTTCATTCGTTTGATTGACATTTCTTTGGTTTTCACTTTGGTTAATTTGCAAATGAACTGTGAAATGTTAGATACATAGCACCCGAGCAAGTACCGGTTCAATATGGTGGCCTGAGTAAAGAGGGTGAAACAGAATTCACAACTGCTGATCCTGCGACTGAGGAAACTATTAAGCCGACTTCTAAGCACACCATTGAATGGCCAATCACCGAGGTGGGTACTCCTATGCAATACTGAAAATGCTACAATAGACAAGATTTCATTTTATTTTCATTGGTACGATGATTTGTTGAATGTTGGATATACAGGCTTGCACATTAGAGTGGGAAGTAAGAGTACTAGGCTGGGATGTGTCCTATGGAGCAGAGTTTATTCCCAGCACCGAGGGCGAGTACACTAAGATTGTGCAAAAGTCCAGGAAGATTGGACCGGCCGATGAACAAGTAATTAGCTGCAGCTTCAAAATTGGTGAAGTCGGGAAGGTTGTGCTGACATTTGATAACCAAACTTCTAAAAAGAAGAAGCTTCTTTACAGGTCCAAGACCAAGCATTCTGATTGAGAATTCTGAATTCAACAGTGTTTCTTTTGTTCATTCACATATTCATTTTTTCTTATTTATAGTAAACTTATTTGGGGAGTTATTTTCCATGTATGGTGTTTTTTATTTAATTAAAATTCTGTTGTTGGATTGGAAATGTGGACAGATTTTTTGTTTTGTTCTGGAGTGTTAACGTGACAAAAACATTTGTTGCTAGTTAATACTTTCTTGCTGTAAAATTTATGTTTACAGTACATGCTTTTGCTTCTTTTCGTGGATATTGATGTTAAATGGATGCTTTAGGCAAGCTTTTGTCCTTTTGATTATAGATACCACCTCTTAGTCTCCAAAGTAGAGTTTTTTTCTGATAGAAAATGCCAATCTGTCAAATTTCCACTTGTGATTCCAATTATAGATGAAATATCGTTAAAAAATCAGTGGCATCCCGAGAAAAAAACATAGAGTTTCGTGTGCGATAAACATAATAAAATCTGAAAGTTTGTTCTTAATAAGATTCTTTGTTGTCCTTGAAATTTGGATATTCTATTACAAGGCCTGTGTTTGGTTTCCAATCACAGTCCCCACCAACTGAATAAATGAAGTGGTTGTTTATCATTGTCTGTTCATCATCAATAATGAGCTCAAGTCGTAAGATTCTTCACTATAATATAAAATGTTAATAGTAATTAGTGCAAATTCTTGGTTTAAAACATCATTAAGTTGGCAAAAAAGTTCAAAGTTTGCCATTGACAGGCTTATAAAGAAAAACCAGAACAAAAGAGGGAAAAAAATGCAACAGCCATAAATGGTATACAAATACAAATGTTTGATGTTTGCATTTGTGACAAAATGCATGTGCTGGTTGGCCTGTCTCTCCTACCTATTCACATGCCGTTGTATTAGGACTGGTAGGGACACTCTTGACCAAAATCTTGATCAACTTAAAGTTTTAGTGTAACAAGAGGCTCACGTCAATAGGCAAGAAACATTCATCTTGAACTTTAAATATAAGGTATTGGAGTTGCTAGTATATTGTCGCGAATAAGTTTTAACTTGTCAAATGTATAAAAAGTGAAAGAATGAGAAATAGTTGAGAAAGAACAATGATTTTTATGAAAGGTTTTTATGTTTTGATGGATTTAATATGAAAGTTTAAATTTCTAATTTTCTTATGAGAAATTTATGAAAGTGTGACAATAACCTTGGGATTATGAAGATATAAGTTCATCCCGAAGAATAATGGCAGCACACAGAAAAATGAAATATAATTTAACGGAGGATAATGGAAGCTAAACGTTGTAAGTCTAAATTCAAAGTATGGTCGCTACAGCAACGATGTATATATGTGGTAGGTGGTGGTCTAGATCTAATGGAAGATGTACAAATTTGATTTTGATGGCGATGATTATTTGACGTCGAGTGTGGAGATTTGGACACGATAGTGGTAGGTGGCCATGGCTCATGTTGGTGCTCATCGTCTATTTATAGGGAAAAATTCAAAACTAAGAGTTTAAATTTTACCTATTTCAAATTTAAGATATCAAGTTTAAAATTTCAAATCTCGGATTTTTTTAATTATATTTATAAATAAATTAATTAATTAAATATATATTTTATTAATTAAATATATTAATGTCACAATTCCATATAACTTAGTCACAAATTTCATATAATTGGTCATATATTATTAATTGATCACAGATCACAAATTTTACATGTCACAAATTATTTTGTGATCACAATTTAAAAATTTTATTGGTCACAATTTGTTCATCGATTACAAATAAAAAAATTGAAACATCACAAATTATTTTACGATCACAATTCAAAAATTTTATATGTCACAATTTATTCATCAGGTCATAAATCATAAATTTTATAGTCCACAAATTATTTTACTATCACAAATTAGAAATTTTATAGGTCAAATTATTTTACGGTCACAATTCAAAAATTTTATAAGTCATAATTTGTTTATCGGTCACAAATAAAAAAAATTATACGTCACAACTTATTCATCGGTCACAAATTATAAATATTAGACGGTCACAAATTGTCAAATTAATGATCACAAATTAACAATTTTATAGCTCACACATTATTTCTTGGTTACAAATTAACGAATTTTAAGGTCACATTTTAATAGTTAGTCATAATGAACCAAAAATTGGTCACGTACACCAAAACACCTAGCCCGATCCTGATTCACCACCAATACTTGGTCACAAATCAACCAAATAATTGGCCACATACACTATCTCATCGCCGCCACTACCATGACAACACCACCAATAAAGCCACCACCACTAGATCCAATACACTCCCAACAAAAATCATCCCAATCGCCCCTGTCATCGCCGCCACCGTCGTAGCCATGATTTTTACAACACCACCATCACCACATCACACCCCACCACCGCAACACCATACCCAACCGCCAATCACCGCACCACCGCCACGACCACCACCATCACCACAGAGGCCGTCTCTCACGCCAGCCAACACCAACACCACCACAACCACAACCAATTGCAAACACTACAAAACTCATCTAAAAAACTCCGGCACCAGTTCATCTACACATATTCACCACCACCTCTTCCTCCACGAACAAAAGCCACCCCGTCAACAGATCCAATAAATCCCTTTTGATCCACCACCAATCTAACACCATCGCACCAACAAAAATTATTACCAAATCATGACGTAGAGCACATACACACCATAATCGCATTCTACCTAGGCCACCACAAATCGCCAAAACACCACAACTCAGAATCTGGTTCGATCCACCACCACACCCAAAAAAAAAAAAAAAAAACAAAGCAAAGTACATACACACTATTATCGCACTACACTTCGGCCACCACAAATTGCCGAGAAACACCATGGCTTTGATGCCACGCATCAACGCCGCGAGTAGAGACGCGACCTTACGAACTGGACTGGTACAGATAGCCTAGTTGTTGTGCCTCCGACCGCATGAAGCCGCACCTCAACTCTACACTCAGAGGCGCCACCCTCCAGGCTAGAATGTTCAAATCATCGCAACTGTAGCGCCAACGAAGAATTGGATGTTGCTAAATGCAAAATTTTCAAGCTTTGAATCGCCCTCTCACGACAGTGGAATTGGAACGTGAAGAATGAATTGCAGGGGTAAGGATTTTCGGTTGGGTGGGTTGAGGATATGTTTAAAAGATAATGGGTGAATGGATGAATATTAAAAGATGAATAAGTATCTGATTTTTGATATAAAAAATTCTTAAAATCTGATTTTTGAATTCTGCATCTTAAAAGTCTGGTTTGGTGTAATTTCCTCATATTTATATTATAGTATAGTTGTGTAACTTTAAAGAGCCTTTGTTTAATAATCATTAAAATAGTTTATTTTCTTCTCCAATTCATTTTTAACCATTCATTCTTTCAATAAAATATCTTGCACATAAATAAAAAAAATTTATTTTTTAATCACACATTTCCTGAAAAATCATTATTTCAAAATTTATTTTTCCGAAAAAAATTATTTTAATGGTTGTCAAACATGGCCAAGTAAGAATTGGGCCTGGTTTGTTGGGCAACATAATGTTTGGGCCATTGAAAATAGATAAACTCTAAACCACAAGAATCAAAGCCCTCGACTCAAAGCAAAGGAAATCAGAAAACTGTGTTGATAGCAGAGAGAACAATGGCAGAGGAAAACAAAGCACTCTACGATTTGAATGCAAAGTGGGACGCGTATCTTGATTTGGGCGTTCGCCGCTTTGTTTACTCTTCCTTAACCGGTGCCTTCGCCGGCCTTATTCTCTTACGTTAGTCCTCTTTATTTCAATGCTTTTTCCTTTTTGAATTTTAATTTCCTTGTTCGTTGATTGTAATGTTTCAAAATTTATGATTTTAGATTTATAATTACTTTTCTTGAGTTTTATTTTTAGGCATTTTTTTTTTATTAGCTCGAGTTGTGGTATGGTGGCTAAATAATATTTTGTTGTTTAAAATCTTAGTGTTAGTTTTCGTGCTATATGATTTTTCTCTTTAGATATCATGGTAGCTAGTTTAGAATTTCGATATTGTTCTATTATTAATGACCCAAATTGATTGTTTTAGTCAATGCCATAAATCTGCTTTACCTGCAACCTGTTCACACAGAAGATAATAGAAGTAGCCTTTTGATATGCGTTTTGATGCATGCTCTAGAACTGTAACCTGCCTTTTTTTCCTATTAAAAAGTTTGTCCGCTGGATTGACTGGTTTATATTTATTTGTTGCATCAGGGAGTCCTGCAACACGTTGGGCATCTGTAGCTTTTGGTGCTGGAGTGGGTATTGGGTCTACATACACAGAATGCTATCACGATTTTGATCAATCTACATCAAAATTGATTCCTATGCCCAGTACCCTTGTTTTGAAGGTAATTGATACCTAATCTCAGTTAGATTCATACATTCCCAGTAGGCTGCATTTAATTGGAAATGTGACTTTCAGTATAATAAAAGAATTCGATTTTTTTTAAAAAAAATTATGAATGCTACATGTTGAGTTATATTTGTTTTTATCTATCAGCAGTATATTTTTTCATTCCCGGGGGACTAATTTAGCTCTCTTTTGAGCACTATCTCCCAAAAACATCTGTTCAAGGATGTTCTTTCATAGTAAACTTTAACTCTGAAGTACATTTCCAATGTTTTTGTGTCTGTATTTAGCAAGTAGCAGTCTTGTAGATATAGTATGTTGGACAAGTTAGAGCACTAAAGTCTAGTCTTTTATTAACTAAAACAATTTATCTTTTAGCATGTGCATCAATAAAAAGGGATATACACATTTTCAATTTCAAAAAGAACAAGATCCAGATATCTTAATTTGCCACTGTTTGAATGTTGATTCTTCTGAAATTAGTTGTTCACTCGTTCTTCACTGATTCACTATCTAATTTGTAAACATGGGGTCTGTTGGTTGAATCTTGAGCTGTAATTTATCTTTTGTATTTATGTTTTTTTTAATCAAAATTGCTCATTTATTTTCTTGTCTTCTAGTTTTAATGGAGAAGGTAAGTCCTACCTTTGGGCATTTTAAAGATGTGCAGACTGAGCAACTTTTAGTCTGAAACATAGTGAGAAACACAGCAGGATCAATTATTGGGAGGGTATTCTAATATGCGTTTTAAGGGCTCATGTTTAATATGCATAAATATAACATATCTATCTAGGTGCAGAAGTCCAATCATCTCATGCCACGTCACTCTTTCTAGAACCAAAACATGTTTTGGTACATTTTCCAACAAACTCAAAACATATTAGCTATTTGAATACATGAGACTCACGAGCTAAAGCAATGCTTATGATTCGAAGTCCTCTAAGACTCTATACAAGTTTATGCCCCTGTTTGGCTCCCCCCCCCCCCCCTTTTTTTTTTCTCAAACTCATTTTTAACCACACAACTTTTATCAACTTTTCAACCACTCATTTTATCAATTTTTATCAAAATCTACTAAAAATCTTATTTTTATCTAAACCAAATGGGAGGTATATATGACTTAGGAAGATGTATGTATTAGTGGACTTCTTAAACATTTATCACAAAAGATAGGGATATTTACATAGAAACTAGAAGCAAAAATGTTTCTACCATGCATATGCATGGATTATAATATGCGTGCGCATATGGTTAAAAATTAGCCATTGGCTGGTTTTTCAACTTGAAACATGATATCCTTTTGAATAAAAATTGCCTAATAAAATATTTTTATTATATTTTGGCACCAATTCGTGCAGTATTAATTGAGATCTATAAATAGATGAGTAATGATCAATATAAAATATATTAAAATCGCTTGAGATCAAATTCCATTCTGCAAGAAAGATTAAAACACTTTTCTTTCATATTCAAAAGTCTATTTTGAGTTCTTGAGTTTTGAAGGAATTTCACTAGTATTTAAGTATTTATTCCTTTTTAAGGCTTGATAAATTCTGCAAACCATTTGTCAAGAGTCCTTTTATGCATCAAATTAAATTCGAGATGGGACAAATATTGTTTGAAGACAACGATTACGTGTTTAAGGTTTTGAATTTTCTTTGAAGTTCTTGATTCTATTCGTTTGTTTCTTTTCCTTTCCTCTTATTAGGAAATATTATTCCAACATCTTGTAGTTACACTTGCAATCCTTTGACGAAATTTGTGTATGAATTGCTATTGAAAATATTTTTTTATCTATTCAAGTGATTATTTTCTCTTTGATTTCCATTTCGAGCTGCCAATTCTCTCTTTGTTTTCCTGTCAAAATACTGTTTGTGTTACGACTTTGCTTTCTCAATTGTTACTATGATACAGGTGAAAAAATTGAGTGCTAGAGTCTACTTGTAATTTGACATTGTTCTTAGAATCATATATTAAGCCCCTATTTGTTACACATTAAAATTTTCGTTCTCATTTTTCTACTAATTTTCAACCACACATTCTTCAATAAAATAATATTTTTTATCACATCAATAACTTTTCCTTCTTTTTCAACCACACATTCTCCATTAATCTACTGTTCCAGAATACATTTTTCCAAAATAATGTGGTCAAAACTCAAACACACCCTAAAATATCTTATGTTTGGTACGATTGTCATTGCACTTGTGTCTATCTGGTAGTTAGCACGTCCAATCAGTTTGATGCAAGACTATTTAGCCTCCATTTGTGAAGAATTTATGAACTTTTTAATTTGTGTAAATAGATAGAAATGAGTGGGGATAAGTGAATAATACTTGTGTGGATCCATTGGATGTGTAACTAAAAATGAAGTTTGACCAATTTATTAATGATTTATAAATTTACCAAACGGAGGCTTATTGTTTGTTATTTTCTTCTGCCATTAGCTTTTAATATCAAGTATCACGAGATGTAATGACGATGCAAAGGTTGGATTTTACGCTCGTATCCCTTTCGATCTGTTGTTGAACAATGGAGTCGTTGGGAGTTTTAGTTCTTCAATTTTTGGTGAACTATATTTATTGTGGATGGATAATACGAATAATTATCTGTTTCTGCTTTGCTATACTTTTTTGTTGCAGTATAATCATGTTGAGTATTTCTATCGATTTGTTCCAGGAAGGACAGGACTGAAGACAACATTTGAAAGCAGATTTTCCATAGCTAGAGGCTACCATTTCCTTTTCTACTTCAGTGACTTTATTTTAATGTTATAATCATTAATAGCCATGCTGCCCCTTTTTTGTAACTCTGTATCCAAGTGGAGTGAGTGTACTATATAACTTATTTTAATTTATTGCTGGGTAATGGCTGGCATGTATACCCAGAATTTCACGAACTTTATCTTGTACTTGTCAAAATAATCTCATTTAACTGTCGTTTTGTTTAAATATCGATCAACGAGAATTTTCGTATGCCAGGAAAAAAATTAATCATCTTCAATTCTATCCAATTAAAACATCATTCTTATGAACGTAAATTACAATTTATTTTGAGATTCAGTGAATCATCATATTGCTATTATCTGTCTCAACACGAGCATGTTTGCCAAAGCTTAAGTTAAATGTAAGCTTGTAAAAAATCTACATTTTTTTTAGTAGGACTCTTAGAGAGTGTTTGGTGGAGATTAAAATTATATTTTGAATAGATTGTGATAAAAGTTTTTGAAATGCATGGTTGAAAAGTTGTGGTACCCATTAAAGATGTGGTTAATATTGATTGTTTGACTTTGATTTGAATTCGAATCAAATTTTAATTCGGACGAAATGAGGGCTTAATTTGCTATCAACTTATTTTTATACATTTCATATTTATAACTTGATTATAAGTGTTACCAAACAATCATGGAATCCTGAAGTTCAAGGAAGAAAGGGGCGGTGAAAAGTGGGCCAACAACTATGTAGCCCATTTAAAGAAAAGCCTTATATTTTGATCGCTAAAGCCCAGGGCTTCATTACTCAATTAGGGTTTTATAACATGCACATGTATTATTATCGTTTTGACGCTTTCTTCTTCAACTCTCTCAATTGTCCCCTTTGGCGCAGGGTGAGAGAGAACTGTGAAATGGCGCCGAAGCGACGGACACCGAGAGTGACCCGGAACCCCGAGCTGATCTGAGGGGTCCAAAGCATTCTCGATCCCAGATGTATCATAAGAGAGGTCTTTGGGCCATGCAAAGTGTTGACCTCAAAAAACGGATCCACCACCGAGCCAACAGGTAATATCTTCACGTCTACCCTTTCCTGCATAAGTCACACAACGTCAGTTACATGTGGCCTTTCCCGTAAGAGGTGGGAATGGTCACGGGCACTCCGACGGTCAAGTCAGCGTAGGATCAACCGGGAATTAGTTCACCGGTCTTCAAGTTTTCACTCGAAGGCCGCTTGCAAGGTGTGGGGAACAAGTATCAATATTAGGGAGCAAAAAGAGATGGTACCAGGGTTTTTTTTTATATGTTTTCTTTTCTCCGAAGAAGATCCCCTTTCTCGAGCACAAGGGTGTGGTATTTATACCGGGTGTGGGAGGAGGAGGGTCGTTGGATGAGGAGGCACGTGTAGTTAGATTATTAGGGCCCGTCCCATCGTAGGCGTCAACTTGTCTTTCCGTAGGTTGGCTGGCATTAAATGCTTCTGGCTGATTTGACCGTTTGGGTCCTGCCACACATCCCATCAATCACAGATTTGACTGGAAAAATCTCTGTACGGGAGATCTTTGCCGGGGCGAAGTGAAGGGCGTCGGCGTCTCAGTTGTGACGCAAACAGCTCGTCCTCTGCGCAATCGCCTCGGACAGCGTGTGGCACGTCACCCTGCCGACACGTGGAGTTCGAGCTGCTGGATCGGTTCTTGCTCGTAACACAAAGAATGGCGGCAAATTTCCCCACTACGAAAAGAAGGCCGCTTTCGCCGCCACAGAGGCAGTTGTTGAGAAGGCTTCAAAGTTTTACCCTGCTGATGACGTCAAGAAGCCACTTTCCAACACTCGCAAGTACAAGTTTACCAATCTTAGGTTATATTTTCCTAGTTTCATTATTCCTGTTTCTATTTCTTTTTTTTTTTGTTGCTTTCTAATTTGAGTTTTGTGGAATGACATTGTGTGTATAGGCAAGTAAATCTCTAGGAACAGTTTTGATTATATTGATAGGGTGATTCATGGGGAAGAGAGTTGTTTTCTTGAAGCAGCTTTTGTCTGGCTTGCTACTTATCTGTTATGATGGAGGAGCAAACAAGCTGAAATAGGGAACTAAAGGCAAGATGAACGCCAAGAAGAAAGAACTAGGTTGCTGCCAGGAAGAAGAGCTGTTGCCACCAATTTCAATTCAAGGGCAAGACGACACCGTTTTGGATTAAAATGGAACGATGTCGTTTTGAGCTGGGGATTTCAATTGTAATAGGAACATATTTTATAATTTGCAATTTAAAAAAAAAACAACTTCTTTCTTTTATAATGAGATGAAGGAAGAGGTGAGGAGTGCGTGTTGTTTTCAGTGTGATCTTCCCTCTTAAATTTATCTCTCTCCTCTTTTCCTATTCTTCTTCTTATTTTCTCTTTACATTTCACTATTGAGTTGTGATTTCATTCAATTAATAGAATTACAACTTGGGTTATTGATTCCAAGCTGATTTTCTTCAATTGTTGGTGTTAGTTTGATTGAGTTCTGTAGTTTGGGTTGAGGTTGAGCTCCAACCATAACATTTGGTATCAGAGAAACAACATGATCTGGGCATGGCTGAAACTTGAAGCAAGTCAAATGAGGATAATCTAAAACAGTTAGATAAGGATGTTGCGGATCTGGGGGCAACATTTAAATCCTCAGATCAAATGCTAAAAGGGGTGAGCACCAAGCAAGATAGAATGGAGCAAATGATGGAAGAGATGAACCAAAAGTATGAATCAATTGTGGCAATGTTAGCTCAGTTGAATGGGAGTAAAACTGAACGTAATGAGAAAAGGATTGATGGAAGTGCAGTGCCACTTCAATTCAGTTGGTGGGGGGTGGGGTGGGGTGGGGTGGGGGGGAGGAGGGCCAAGGGAGTGAATAACACTCAAGAATTCCAGTGGGAATAGAGAGTTCAGAATGCACTCAAAGGTACCTAAAATAGATTTCCCTTATTTTGGAGGAGATGGACCCAAGGAATGGTTGAGGAAGGCGAAGAAATACTTCTAGATCCATTAGATAGAAGACAAGATGAAGGTAGCAATTGCTGAAATGTACCTTAAAGGGAAGGCTGACATATGGTTCCATGGGTTTATTTCCTACTATCCCAACACAAATTGGGACATGTTTTTTGAGGGAGATTTGTAAGAGGTTTGCTCAAAATACAGCAGAGGATGTGATTAAGGTCTTCAGCAAATTAAGGCAGAAGGGATCTATAATGGAATACCAAGAGCAGTTTGAGGAATTGAAATCTCAGGTGATGATTTCATTACCACACTTACCAGAGTCCTACTACATTTCTATTTTTACTAGCGGCCTGAAAGATGAAATCAAGTCTATGGTTAAAATTATCCAACCCCAAACACTAGCCAAAGCCTTTGAAATAGCCATTTTACAAGAGAACACCATCACAGCCGTCTACAGAAACTCCAAAACTTTCAAACCTTACCCAACACATAAATGGACCAACCCAATCTCTAAACCAAACGAACCTACTCCTAAATCCACATCATACACTGAACAAAAAATCCCCACCAATCCCCTTAAATTCAAGGCCACACCTTCTGATTTTTAGACAAAAAGGGAGCTGGGGTTATGATATATGTGTGATGAGAAATACACTAGAGATCATATTTGCAAAAACAGGATGCTCAATTTCATTCTGGTGGAGGAAGAAAAAGAATAGGTAATAATGGAACCACCTGGGGCTGGGGAGGAACATATGGATAAAGAAGGAATAAATGAGATGATGGAAATCTCACTTTGTGCCTCGGTGGGCAGTAACAAAGGTAAAACCATCAGGATACCTGGGCTGATTAAGGGGAAAAATGTGTCTATTCTAATAGGAGTGGAAGCACTCACAACTTCATTGATGAACAGTTGGTTGGTAACATTAGTTGCAGCCAAACCTACCTCAGTAACTGTAGCAAATGGTGGTAAACTAGTTAGCAAGGCTATCTGCAACCTATTAACTTGGAAAATGAAGGAAAGGGAATTCCAATATCAATTGAGGGTTCTCAAATTATGGGGTAATAATATGGTACTAGGGGTGGACTGGCTAAGTCAATTTTGCCCGGTATTGTTTGATTTCATTAAAGGAAACATTACCCTGAGTCATAAAGGTGCCAGAATGGAACTTCATGATGAAACAATTAAGGAGGAATTTCAGATGTTGAATGATCATGAATGGAAGGGATGGAGTAGGATGCAAACCTATGGAATCATGGCACAGATTGCTACCATTACTGAAGGGGAAAAGGGATCTATCCCAGCAGAACTAGAGGTTCTGGTGAGGCAATTTCCTATGGTATTTATAGAGCCAAAAGGCTTATCCCCACCCAGGTTCAATGATCACCACATACCCCTAAAAAAAGGGTACAACCATTCAAGATGAGGTCATACAGATGCCCCTACATACAAAAAGCAGAAATAGTGAAAATAGTTAAGGAAATGAAAGAGAATGACATCATACAACCAAGTAACAATCCATATGCTTCACCTGTGTTGCTGGTCAAAAAGAAAGACGATACTTGGCGATTTTGTGTGGATTATAGATAGCTTAATAATCTCACAATTAAAGATAAGTACCCTATGCCGTTGATATTCAAGGGCAAGACGACACCCTTTTGGATTAAAATGGAACAGTGTCGTTTTGAGCTGAGGATTTCAATTGTAATAGGAACACGTTTTATAATTTGCAATTTGAAAAAAAACGACTTCTTTTTATTATAACGAGATGAAGGAAGAGGTGAGGAGTGCGTGTTGTTTTCAGTGTGATCTTCCCTCTCAAATTTCTCTCTATCTTCTCTCTTTCTCTCCTCTTTTCTTATTTTCTCTTTACATTTCACTGTTTGAGTTGTGATTTCATTCAATTAATAGAATTACAGCTTGGGTTATTGATTCTTAGTTGTTTTTCTTCAATTGTTGGTGTTAGTTTGATTGAGTTCTGTAGTTTGGGTTGAGGTTGAACTCCAACCATAACATTATCACTGGTGAATTCTTTTTATACCATCGTACATATGCTTATGTGCGTTAATTTTTCAAATTAATTGGTTATGATTACTTGTAGGTTTTAGAAGGAAATATAATCTTCCTATAGTAGTCATTGTGAGTTGAAAGTTGTATATGCAAAAGCTCTTTGATACATAAAATGATTCTATTAAATTGTTTTTGATTTTCCAGTGCAATTCATTTAGTTATTTTCAAGCTCAATTCTAAGATGAGGTTGGTGTGCTTTTAGTTACATTATTTGATTCATTAATGATCCTTGCCAAACAAAAATCCTTTTGTCTCCGCGTGGGAAGAATTTATAAACATTTAATTTATAAATAGATAAAAATGAGGTGTGGACAAGAGGATAGTACTCACTAGTTTATTGGCATGTGTGGTTTAATATGAAGATCGACCAATTTATAAACTGGATTTTGCTACTTATAGATAAAAAATATACATAATAGATTAAATAATATTATGTGCGGGAAAAAAAAATTGGATGAAAATGTTGATTGTGTTTTAAACGGGCAAACGGTAGAGTGTCATGTGACATTATGTAAATCTTAATGTATAAGTAGTAAGATCTAGATAATATTAATGTTTAGATGAATTATGAAATTGAAGTTCTTTTGACAGCTCATTTTTTTTGTTGGTGAGATGTGCTTTTCTATGTCGCTACTTTCAAAAACATGGTGCCCAAATTATAGTACCACCCAAATTGTAGGAAGTTGGCTTATTGCAAAGTAATTATTTATTTGGCAGAGGCGGTCTTTCCAGTGGACTCACATTCTTCTGAAGTGTTCGTTCTCATGTCCTCATATCTCTTGCGCTTGTCTAGGGGGTATATGGTTAAACATTGTCACTTTGGCAATAAAAGTAAGGATCCATATATCTGACACTTACAAGGATAATAGGTATTTTTGGACAGTTCTTTTCTATACTTTACTTAATGCCAACAGTCTATAGCTGTGTTGCTATCCCCATATTGTATCTAAGGCATTATTCCCTATTTTTGTTTCTTTTTCGATAAGCTTATCTGTTACTCCTCCATAGTTGCGTTTTGAGAAGCTTTTGTTTTGCTACATTTTGCTCCTACAAACTTTTTATTTTTCATTTTTTGTTCCTCAATACTAGGCCGAACATTGATGTTGGAAAATTCCAACTTATATGGGGCCACACATGTAATATATTAAAATGTGTATTGCTATTGTTTAAATATTAGTCAATTAAAGTGATTCAATAAAGATGAATTTTGACTATTGGTATTATGTTTCATGAAATTAAAGTGTAGAGATCGGATGTTTGTTTCAAATTGATGAGGGGCTGATTTGAAGCAAATGAAAGATAATGACATTTCATTATCTTATTCTTATTATAGGGGTCATGGTCCCCAATGGTGAGTGTGATTTTTCTTCTCCTCTATATCCCCATCAATAGAGAGAATTTAAGAGAATGCCACAAATTACTTTGGAAGATCATGATCCATTCATGCAAACAATCAGAAATCTATGGATCGAGATATGTTTTATGTTTCAGCTATTTTCTATTGATTTCTTGGATTTCAACATGGAGTTTAAGATTAGGGTTTATATGAGAAAAATGAAATTGATTATAGAATATGGATTGAATCTATAATCATTTATGCATTTTTTTTATCAAGTGGTATCAGAGTCACTCCATTGTTGAAATTCTTGAGAAATTGAATTTTTAAAATTCTAAATTTTTATGGGTTATATGATTTTTCTGTTATTTTATGCATTTAGATTTATTATTATATGAATCTAGCTTGAAATATTGTGGATTTCAGAATAATTAAAAGTTTTCTTCAAAATTCGAATTTTGAAATAAAGATTGGATTTTTAGATCCATTGAAATATAAAATTTCAGTTTAAGAAAAAGAAAGAAAAAAAAAGGTCGTCGGCGACACTGCAGCGCGCCGTCGGCAATGGTACAGAACTGGTGCTGCGTGCACAGCACCCGACACGGTGATGTGCGAAGCACCGCTGTACTGGGTGCTTCTGCAAGCAGCACCAGTGGAAAGAAGCAGAGGTGCCTAGGCGGCGCTGGCGAGCGCTGCCCACGACGGTTTTCCCCCCTCTTTCTTTCAGTTTTTCTTTTGGGCTTATTGTTGAAAGGAAGATGAAGGGGCCTCCATTAAGGTTTCCGTTTTGGGAGAATTTTTGGAGGAGGGGGCATGTTGTGTAAATTGGATGAATTCAGGTCCTTGGCTGTAATTTAAGGATTAGGGTTAAAATTTATGTTTTAACCCCTAAGGTTTTAAGTTTATTCAAGTTGGGCCTTAAAGTTATATGCCTTAATAACTCAGTCCCTAAAGTTTAAAGTTCATCCTATTGGGCATTTTAAAGTTCCGGGTTTAATAATTCAGCCCTATGAAGTTCTGAAATTAATTAATTTGGGTCATTTAAGTTCTTACTTTTATAATTAAGCCCCTGAGCATAATTGGTTTAAATTGGCCCCTAATGTTTCTAATAATTGATTTTTGACTTCTAAACTTTCCAATAATTTATTAATTGACCCATAAAGTTTTGAACTATTAAGTTTTGGGTCCTTGAAGTTCTCAATAAAGGACTCATTGAGTATATAATATTCGAAAGTGAATTGATTGAAGCAATATGTTGCCAAAGCAACATCTCTTGTAGAAATTAATTAACTTAAAATATTAGAAGAAATTCGTGTACATGCTTATTCATGCGGATATTAGCCGGCCCAAAGGAATGTTAATATTTGGCCGAATTGTATGCACACTTGTGGTGGTAAACATGTGACAATTATAAGGTTTCCATGTGAATAATAAATCAATCCAAAGATAGGTTTGTTATTTGACAGGAGTTATTGTCAATGTTTGATCATTACACCAAGAGTACCACTTACAATTAATATTATTGTCTGAAGACTTGATATTAATGATGTGCTAGGTATTTTGAGATGGGACATATCATTATTTGAATAAATTAATTGTTTATACGGATTCCAATGTGAACATGTTAATTGAGAATAAGTTCTCTATCGAGTAAATCCATCAACTTATGCAATATCTGTCAACATCAACTCCATTCCAGTGCTAAATAGAACAAACTTCAAGTATTGAAAAGAGAGCATATTGATTGTTCTTGGCTGCAAAGATCTAGATCATGCGCTCCGGATTGAGCAACCCGCTTCTCTTACAAAAGAAAGTTCATCTGTTGAAATGGGAACTTTGAGAAGTGGGACTGCTCAAATCGCATGAGTCTAATGATCATAAAGCGCGACATTTCGGAAGCCTTTAGAGGCGCAGTATCTAAAGAAGTGACTAATGCTAATGATTTCTTTGCCGAAATTGAGAAACGTTTTGCGAAAAACGATAAGGGTGAAACAAGCACTCTTTTGCAAAGCTTAATTTCAATACAGTATAAAGGCAAATGAACATAAGGGAGTACATCATGAAGATGTCTCACATTGCTTCTAAGCTTAAAGCACTAAAGCTCGAGCTGTCTGATGACTTGCTCTTACATTTGGTATTGATTCCGCTTCTTGCACAATTCGACTAATTAAGGGCAATTACAACTGTCAAAAAGGGAAAGTGGACTCTAAATGAGCCCATTTCATATTGTGTGCAAGAGGAAGAAAGGGTGAAGCAAAATAAAATTGACATTACTCACTTGGTAAGTACTTCTAAGGATAATAAAGAATAACAAAGCTACATTCGGTTTGGTTTAAAATAAATAGCAAAAGCCTGAAAAAGATTAATTTAGTTGTAACTTTTGTGAAAATTTGGGATATATAAAGAGAGACTGTACTAAATACCACGCTGGCGTGTAAAGAATGGTACACTTATCACTTTTGTTTGTTTGAGATAAATTTAATGTCAATACTTAGACACACTTAGTGAATATATTTCGGTACTACTATTCAAATAAGTGTGTATATGCAGGGTTGTCTGAACTGTCAAAACCAATTAATGCTGAAAGATTCATCTATGTGGGGCGATGGCAAATCAGTTAAGGTTGAGGCTATAAGGACTTTAGGTTATCATTGAAGACTGGTTATTATTTGGATTTGAAAGAGACATTTACGGTACCATCTTTTGGACGGAATTTGGTTTCTATTTCTACATTGGACAAATTTGGTTACTCTTGTTCAATTTGAAATAGTCGGTTGATCTCTTGCTTACCTTAAAATGTGGGCACCAGTTCTTTATCCGGTAACGATAACTTATATCTGTTTAATATAGTTGCTTCTTATAAAGAAATCTTGTATATGAATCCGCGTGGAAACATAAATTAACCAATGAGAATTCTGCTTTGTTTTGGCACAAGCAATAAGGTCACTTCTTTCAAAAGAGAATGAAACATCTTGTGTTAGAAGTAATTCTTGATTCCCTTAATTTTTTCCAGACTTAAGTGTCAATATCAATTGCATTGAGGGAAAATAAACAAACATAAGGAGATTAAGTGCCATACGACTTCAGATGTCTTAGAACTAATTCATACGGTTATCTATGGACCATTTTCTTCGACTTCTTAGAATGATCAACAGTCATTTATTAAGTTCATAGACAAATTTTCTTACTATGGCTACCTATATCTAATCTATGAGGAATCCCAAACATTTAACATGTTCAAGGCATACAAGACTGAGATTGAAAATCAACTCAGTAAAAGAATACTTTAAGTCAGATCTTACTATAGTGGTGAATACTATGATAGATATGACAGATCAGGAGAACAACGTCCAATGCCTTTTGCTAAAACTCCTAGAGGAATGTAGAATCATTCCACGATACATCAGGATCTTTCTAGTAAAGATCAGTAAAGACTGCAGCTTCAATTTTCAACACAATTCCAAATAAAGCAATTTTTTAAGGGGTTGCAAATTTTTAAAGATCCCACTATTAAATCAATATTCGAAACGGGAAATGTTCGTTTCCTTGAGGATGTAGAGTTTGCGAGGGGAGATAATGTTATAAGGTTAAGGTTTTTGTCTTGAATGAAGAATATGTATATATTTCTTCTGTTGCAATTGACAATGATCAGGTTCAAGGACAAATTCTTGTTCCAGATCTTGTTCAAAAAGCAATTTCGGATCAAGATTACATTTCAAAATCCCCTATACACAATCACCTGATTGTTCCAGAAATCCAAGCTCAACAACCTCAAGAACAAACGACATTAAGAAAATCCACTATAAAAGGGAGAGATAATTCTGAATGACTTTATATTCTTTTCCAAGAAAATAAGGATGATATGGATTGTTGAAAGAAGACTCGATCAATCAACTTTCATCAAGTAATGCAAAGAAATAACTCTCAAAAGTGGATTGATGCCATGAATAAGGAGTATAAGTCTATGTAAGACAATAAAGTTTGGGATCTTGTCCCATTACCAGAAGGTACGAAACCCATTGGTTGTAAATTGATATTTAAAACTAAAAGGGATTCGAATGGTAATGTGGAAAGATATAAGGATCGTCTTGTAGCTAAATGCTTTATTCAAAAGAAAGGCATTGACTATAAAGAGGCTTTCTCTCCAGTTTCAACAAAAGACTCTTTCAGGACAATTATGGCACTTGTTGCACATTTTGATCTTGAGCTACATCAGATGGATGTTAAGATGGCGTTTCTAAATGGTGAAATTGATGAAACGATCTATATGGTGCAATCATAAAATGTCGGAGACCAAAGAATATAGTTTGAAAATTAAAGAAATCCATTTATGAGCTCAAACAAGCTTCCTGTCAAGGGTACCACAAATTTCATCAAATAATTGTCTCATTTGGTTTTGAGATGAATGTTGTTGATGATTGTGTGTATCACAAGTTTAGTGGGAGTAAGCATATTTTCTTGATTTTGTATGCTGATGACATACTGCTTGCCACTAATGATATAGACATGTTGCACGAAATCAAGATATTTCTATCAATGAATTTTGAGATGAAAGATCTTGGTGATACCTCTTTTGTATTAAGAATATAGATACACAAGAATCATTCTTGGTGTATTTTTTGGATTATCACAAAAGAGTTGTATCGATAAGGTTCTTAAAAGATTTGGATTGCGGATATGTAATTCAGGTGACCCTATTGTTAAGGGAGACAAGTTTAGTCTCAATTAAATGTTCAAGGATAATTTAAAGAAAAGGGAAATACGTGAAATTCTCTATACTTCAGCAATTGAGAATTTAATGTATACTCAGGTTTATACACATCCGGATATAGCATTCATTGGAATGCTAGACAGATATTTAACTAAATTTCGAGATGAAAATTTGGAAAGCAACCATAAGGTTATTCAGTGTTTATAGAGAACTAAGGATTACATGCTCACATTCAGGAAAATCAGACCAATTGGAGATCGTTGATATTCTGATTATGATCATGGAACGTGGCTGTAAAATATTGTCACTATGCTGATATTTTGGAATAGAATTAAAGATGACTTAAGTTATTATGTTGGTGTGTGTCGTCAGGCACCCAAAAAAATAGTCCTCTAAACCTCTAAAAAACTAATTGTAGTAGTGGAAGTTAAGGGTCGGATCCCACTGAAGAGTGTTGTAATTTATATTTATGTTCGAGTACAATGCGATTGGGGGTTTTTGTATGTAAACAATGTAGAATAAACGCAAGTAATAAAAATGACAACTAAATTAACGAAAACAATCAAAAGACTAACCTTGTTCCAAGTCAATATCCACCTTCGGAAATCCACAACTGATCATAGAGCAAGGATAATTCATATTCGCATATCTTGAATATCACCGTTGAAGATTGTCCTATTCTCCCTTAATTTAGTTAGTTAAAAAAAAAGCGTTCTATTAACCCTAATTATAAATAACCCCAGACCAGCGCTCAATATTCAATTTAATTAACAGCTTTAAAAAAAGAGAAATCGATGAACTAGATAACACAAACACCAGCGGTTTCATTCAATCCATTTAAAAAAAAAAAAAAAAAAAAAAAAAAAAAAAAAAAAAAAAAAAAATCATCAAAATCCTAGTGCTTCACAAGTTAAAGGAATCAAACAATTAACGGATTTTGATATTTTAATTAGCGTATAGATGCAACGATTAATAAACTAGTAGGCTTCCTAGTAATTAAACATAATAATCATAGAAAAAATAAGTGCAAGAAAAATATTCAATACTCAAAACATTTGAAATTAAATTAAGAAAAACCAGTTAGATATCACAATATGTGGTTCCGAAACTTCAATCTCCTTCGACCAAAGTGTAAAAAGTTTAGTTACAAATTCATGAATCTAGAGAAAAATAGAGAGGAATAATGTTTGAGAGGTTCTCCCTAGGTCTATTATACTTCCCTACATGTTCTTGGCCACTTTGGAGTCTTTTTCTGGAGTTTTCGCGGTCCAAACAATGAGTAAAAACCTAAAAATCGTGGTTGGTGTGGCAGCGCGGCGCTTGAGCGATATGAGGAGAGCGCTCGAGCGCTAGAAATCTGTCCACTTTGCGTTCAGTTTTCAGTATTTCATCAAATTTCTATTTCCGAGTCCGGATTGAGACGATTCAAGATGCGTTAGAAAGATTACTCAAAGGGCGTCACTTTTATTCAGATACCATCTTCAAATTTGATCGTTTACCATGGTCCAAAATTGGTTCAACATGAGGTTGAAATCGATATGCCAAAACTTTTCTATGTCTTGAAAGTTGATATGTGAAAATGTCTTGCCCATATTTCATCCCTTTGAATCCTTTCTTCATCCAATGACCTCTAACACCTCGAATTTTCATCACAAGGTTAGAAACAGGTTTAGAATATTTGCACTTTAGTCCTGAACTTTTCACTTCTTCCATTTTGATCCTTTTCACCTATTTCTTTCAAATTACTGCCATATCCATAGATTTGCCACCTAAATCAAAAATATGAGCGTACTGAGTACATTTTAGCACAAAAATAATCATACGAGCACATAAAATAAGGAGGGAAAAAGTATGCATTGTATCAATTCCTAATCATTTAATTCCACCACACTTAGCTTTTGCTCGTCTCGGGCAAAACTCAAATTTTTCATTCCAAAAAACCAGGTCATAATGCCAAGAATATAGAACCATCAAGCATTTTCAAAAAACACATAAAATATCTGCGAATAAACAACCCACACAACTTCATTATCAATTTAGACGACCATGTTCATAGGAGATGGAGGGGTGGTAAACTAAACAATGTAGACCTTCACGGAATATTAAACACTCAACTATCATGTGTTCGTAAAATATTTAAGTGTTTCACTCAAATTCATTACAATGAGATGTTCTACCATATGCTTGTATATCTTCTCATCCGCCACCACTTAGATCACATGCTTTACAAGAATCATAAGGACTTTCGAAAAGGGTGTAATGTGGTTTATGGTCAAGGTAGGAAATATTTGGGTACGTGACTCAAGAGCCATCAAAATTAGTGGAGTAAAGATAAAAAGACTTAGCTCAAACATATACAAAAACATGTTAGAAACCAACCACTCCACATGATAGCTCCATCATTTTTTTCCATTCTATCCCACACAAATCAAACTCCTCTTGAGATGTAGGAAGAGTTATGACGATAGATCTTTTCACATTAAAATCACTCTCCTTATCACTATTTTCTTGCTTCTTTCTTTTTTCTTTTCCTTCAGATCATTCATTTTTTTTATTTTTCTTCTTGTGTTTTTCTTGCCCAATGTAAACTCCAAATTATTACACCATATTGGAATACTCCTGAATTGACATAGAAATTTGTTCCAATTCACCATAATAGCACTACTATAAATCTTGCTACCCCCACACTTATTTTCTTACATACCCACACTTTTCATGACATTCAACGATACTCCACTAGCTCTAGGCTGGGTAAAGATATTGTTTTTCCAGTTTAAAGCTTGTAATGCGAGTTATACAAAGAAAAGGCAATAAGGCTCAAATGAGCTCAGCAATGGAAAATTCAATTACTGGGTTGGCTATTTGCTAATGAAGCTCATTTATGTAACAAAGATGGCCTTAATAATGTTCATGCATGCATGTATCAATGTGATCTGAAGAGCTCAAGGCAAGTTCTTAGAGAAACAAAATCATGGAAGAATATCCCACCCGAAAAGAAATAATGAGACTGTTATGGATGTATCAGTCTAAAAGGCTCAAAAATCTCACCGGCTTTTGTCTACAGAATTTTAGTTACTACGATCCTCAACTGAAAATAACTCCACTAATAAACTCTAAGTTGGAGGATTATTCATTCAATCCTGTTATGAGTTCTTCAAAAGCCTAACTAATTCTAACAAATAGAATACACAACCAAAAACAAAAAAAAATCTTTTACATTCAACTTCTCTCTTGCAAAAAATCATGCACACTTTGTGTGTTTTCTTTGAAACAATTATTAAACTCACTCAATATAAATGCAACTTAAATCTAAATCCATCCCCCACACTTAAAACTTACATTGTCCCCAATGCAAGGTCCAATGCAAGAAGAAAATGACAAATATAAAAACTAAAATAAATGATTGGAATACGAAAAATAAAAACAAAATAATAAAGATTAAGGAACGAACTCCCCTTGGGTTGCCTCCCAAGCAGCGCCTTTGTTTATCGTCTTTGGCTAGACTCAATGTTTCTTTATTCAGCCCGGGTCTATCATGGTTGGCTTCGATCTTCTTGCGGTGTATCAAGTTCAACTGGGAATGAGAACTAGCAGTGTTCTCCACCTCCATGGAATAAATACTTGTAGTGACTAGGGTGATGCTTCAAATCCGAAATGAAAGTCTGTAAAACAGAAGATAGAGGCTTCTCATTAGAAACGGGTGCAATAACATAAAACAAAAAGAACTATTACCTGACTCTGGAAGATTATTTAATGCTGCCACAGTTCTTTGCAACTCAGTGTTTAAGGCCAGTTCATCTTTTTCTTGCCTAAGATGCTCAGTATTGACAGCTTCACATTCTTTTTTAGAAACAAACATTCGAAAACCAGTCACCTATGTGCAATGTATACATCGAGCAGATACAATCCACATCAGCAATCAGATCACACAACAATTGAAACAGGATGATTAATTATATGACCGCAGAGGATGTATATTCCCATGCGAATTCGAACTAAATATTAAGTGATGAAGTAGTTATTATCAATCAAATCCTATGGTTAGTGTTGGCCCAATATATGAAAGGGTCCAAAATTTAGTTTTATAAAGAATGGGCCACATTAAAGAAAAAACGGTCTTCCTCTAAACAAACAGCACAGGTAGGAAAAAAAACCACACCTCAATTAAAACGACTTATGTCAAAAGCCCGCGGCAAGAGGAACATCCTCAACTACCCCCTTAGGATAAATATTAGATTTATCAGCTAGTTGAATTATCACACCAGTGTCAATAAAAGGTCCTAGTTTCAAGGAAGTGTATACAGAATATGCCATGACATTAATAGATGCTTCTGAATCTAGCATGGCTTTTTCAAATTTAGTATCACCTATCATGCAAGGAATAGTGAACATACCTGGATCCGATTTACACTTTTGCAAAAGTTTCTTTTGAATTATTGCAGATTACTGTTCTCCAACTTTTACCCATTCCCAATCCCCTTCATTTTCTGTTTCCTTTTACTTGTGCACAATATTGTTTCAAAAAATTTAGCATAACGAAGCACTTGTTTAAACATATCTAAAGTGGAATATTTACCTCACCATTACTAAAAATTTCATGAGCTCATCATGGATCTAGTTCATATTTTCTAGATCCTACTAAAGCTTTAGGAAAAAGGAGATACATGTTTATGATCAGAAAGGGGTAAAAAGCGTACGCTCAGTTACCTCAATATCATTAGGAGCACTCTTTTCTACTGTGATATATTCCTCATTTTTTCTTCCATCGACGTGTAGGGCGGTTATACATTCACTGGAGCTTCAACCTCCACTCCACTTCTCAACATGATTGCGTTTACATTTTCTTTTGGATTTATCACTGTTGAGTGTCATTTCCATATTCTGTGAACGCAAAACCTACTGGACCGGCGGTTAGCCTTTGGACTCAGTTGATGTCCAACTTTTTGAATGCTAACCCTTCTCTCCTGTTGAAATTGTAAAGTGTTAGTGGCAAGAGATTTAACCATATCTTCTAAAGACATACTAGAGTTAGAAGTTTGGCCATGTTGATGTTTAGGAGGGTATGACTGATTATATTGCTGGAGATTCTGCCAATTTTGATTCATATGTTGATTCACTTGTCGATTCACATAACTAAAATTTGGAGGGTCCCTCCATCCTTGATTGTACGTGTTTAAATAGAGATCATAATTCCTTTGTGGTTGTCCAGGAAAACTACCGCCTGCATTTATGTGTTCAACGGATTCTTCTTGAATTGTTGGACACATATCGGTTGGATGGCCTAACAATGAACAAATTCCACAAGTCTTTGCTATTTGTATAGTACCTTCAGCCATTTGACAAATAAGAGTAGTTAGACTCGCAAGTTGTTGTTCAATGGATGAAATATTTACCTCATTAACATGTGTAGATGGCATGTTGAGTCTAGTGCCAAATTGTTGAGAATTGACGGTCATATTTACAATCAAGTTTCTTGAGTAGAAGATCGAGTTATGGGCATAAACTATTAAGGAAACTAAAAAAAATATGAAAAATAAGTTAAAAAAAAACTAGAATAAGAAAAATAAATAAAATTCTATGCTAAAATTCCTAAAAACAATAAATTGCCTAAAAACCTAAAAATTTTGATTTTATTTTTCAAAATAAAATAAACAACTAAAGAAGTACAAAAATAAATTAACACCACTCCCCGGCAACGGCGCCAAAATTTGGTGTGATGTCGTAGACACCAAAAATAGTTCTTAAACCTCTAAAACTAATGTAGTAGTGGAAGTAAGGGTCGATCCCACGAAAAGTGTGTAATTCAATAGTTTATGCTTCGTACAATGATTGGGGGGTTTTTTGTATGTAAACAATTGTAAATAACGCAATTAATAACAATGAAAACTAAATTAACGAAAACAATCAAAAGACTAACCTTGGTCCAAGTCAATATCCACCTTCGGAAATCCACAACTGATCATAGATGCAAGGATAATTCAATTCATATCTTGAATATTCACCGTTGGAATGATTTTTCTATTTCTCCCCAAATTATAACTACAAATACTACACCCCGCGATCAACATTACACCCTAATTCTTCACTAACCCCAGACCCAGCGCTCACCTCTTCACTTATTCCTCCCCCTCTTACCCCCCATAGAGAACATCGTGAACTACGGTGATACCCCAAAACACCAGCGTGTTGAATTCACTCCATATAAAATTCTTCTTAAGATTCAATAACCTCTATCGCCCCGAAAATCATCACAACCCTAGTGCTCACAAGTTAAATGAACTCACACCAATTACGGATTTGATATTAATTAGCGGTAGATGTGCAACGAAAAAAATAAAAAACTAGTCGGCTCTAGCTAATTAACATCATAATCATAGAAATAAGTGCAGAAACATATTTCAATACTCACCTCCCAACCACACTCGAACTCCCCTCCCCCCCCCCCCCCCTCAACTTAATGAAAAACCATTTAGATCTCACAATATGTGGTTCCGAGGCTTCAATCTCCTTCGACCAAGTGTAAAAGTTTAGTTACAATTCATGAATCTAAGAGAAAAATAGAGAGGAATAATGTTTGAGAGGTTCTCCCTAGGTCTATTTATACTTCCTTACATGTTCTTGGCCAATTTGGAGTCTTTTTCTTGAGTTTTCGCGGCCCAAACAATAAAAACCTAAAATCTGTGGCGGCGCGCGGCGCTTGAGCGCTATAGGAGAGCGCTCGAGCGCTAGAAATCTGTCCACTTTGCGTCAGTTTCAGTATTTTCATCATAACTTTCTCTTCCGATGTCCGATTGAGACGATTCAAGATGCGTTAGAAAGATAACTCAAAGGGCTACAACTTTTATTCAGATACCATCTTCAAATTTGATCGTTTACCATGTCCAAAATTGGTCTCAACATGAGGTTGAAAATCGATGCAAAACTTTTCAGCTTGAAAGTTGATATGTGAAAATGTCTTGGCCATATTTCATCCCTTTGAATCCTTTCTTCATCCAATTGACCTCTAACACTCTCGAATTTTCATCACAAGGTTAGAAACAAGTTTAGAATATTTGCACTTTAGTCCTTGAACTTTCACTTTCTTCCATTTTGATCCTTTTTCACCTATTTCTTCCAAATTATGCCATATCCATAGAATTGCCACCTAAATCAAAATATGAGCGTACTGAGTACATTTTAGCACAAAATAATCATACGAGCACATAAAATAAGGAGAGAAAAATATGCATTTTACATTCCTATCATTATGTGACAATAGTAGTCTTGTATTCCAACGGGAACATGACGATGTCAAAATCTAAAGACATTAAGTTTTCAGTTGTAAGAAAAGAAATCAGAGTGGTTAGATTTCAATAAAGCATATAAGGACAAACTCCATAATCATGGATCCATTTACTAAATGGCTACCACCCAAGGTATTTCATGAGCATAATGTGCATATGGGTGTTGCATCTTTTGATGATATGTCAGTTCAGTGGGAGTTTGTATTTAGATGTTGTCGTTTTAGATACATATTTTATCCATGGATATTCGGTTAGTTTCAGAAATAAAGTATTCAGTTCAGTTTCACTCTGACTAAAGTTTATAGTTGATCTCATTTAAGAAATGAGATTGGACCAGTTGGAAATAGACATGTTGGATCACATAACATGTAATTTCCATGCTACACTTTCATGATTGATTTATGTCATTTGGTTGTATAGGTGTACGTGACTATTGATGGATTTAGTCACGCTAAATGTGACGAGAATCGCTTTGATCCTATATCAATATGACTGATGGATGAGATTGTTTGAAATACACATAATAATAATAGCAAAATTTTGAGCTCGTAAGGTTGTGCACATTTGAAAGGTTACACGTATGGTCCAGTGGGAGATTGTTGGAAAATTTCAACTTATATGGGGCCACACATGTAATATATTAAAATGTGTGTTGCTATTGTTTAAATATTAGTCAATTAAAGTGATCCAATAAAGATGAATTTTGACTATTGGGTATTAGGTTCATGGAATTAAAGTGTAGAGACCGGATATTTGTTTCAAATTGATGAGGGACTGATTTAAAGCAAATGAAAGATAATGACATTTTATTATCTTATTCTTATTATAGGGCTCATGGTCCCCAATGGTGAGTGTTGTTTTTCTTCTCCTCTACATCCCCATCAATAGAGAGAATTCAAGAGAATGCCACAAATCACCTTGGAAGATCGTGATCCATTCAGGCAAACAATCAGAAATTTGTGGATCGATGTATGTTTTATGTTTAAGCTATTTTCTATTGATTTCTTGGATTTCAACATGGAGTTTAAGATTAGGGTTTATATGAGAAAAATGAAATTGATTATAAAATATGGATTGAATCTATAATCCCTTATGCATTTTCTATCAATTGAACCCACCCAATTTTATGCTCTGATTTATTGAAGTGCTTTACTTTTGATACATGACCATTCAAAATCAATGGTGTTCCTGTAAGACGTGTTAACCAGGTGTTGGATTGTTTTTCTAATATATGGACTAGCATTTACATTTTGATTATTGGGCCCATAATGGGATGGGCCATTTTTAATTAACATATGGAGGCCCCTTACTCTCATCTCAATTAATATGGAATTGGCCCATTGAATTCTATAGAAAATGGAAGAACCCTTTGCATCTTGTTCAGAGAGAGAGAGAGAGGTGCTTAGGGTTGAATGGGGTTGAGTGTAATTCTCTCCATACAAAATTTCTTTTTCTTTTGCACCCTAGACAGGGAAATGAAAACTCAACCACAAGCTATTGGAGGTATGATTTACTTTGGTATTGATTGATGCATGTTATGAAAGTTGAGAAGAGATTATTGGAAACATTTAATTCTAGCACCAGGCTTATGTGATAGCAACGTCAACAAAGGTTGACGTCTCTGAGGTAAATGTCAAGTACTTTGCAAAGCAAGTCGAAAAGAAAAAGAAGGGTGAGGCTGAATTCTTTGAGGCAGAAAAGGAGGTTAGTTTTTTCTAAATCTGATCATATGCATTGTTGTTGTTCAGTGTTATGTTTGATTCTTCAGTTCTAATGTGGTAACGTCTGAAATTAGGATAAGACTGTTATATATTTATACAATAAATATAATATGTGAAAGAAATAATTAATTAAGATAAAGTGCCCAACTGGTAAAAACGTGGAATTTGTGTGAGAAGTCAGGGGTTCGAGCCACGCCTCACGCATTATATCAAAAAGTCTTTGATTGATGAGGGGCATTGTTGTTGTTCAGTGTTATGTTTGATTCTAATAAAATTATTATTATTTTCAGAATTATTTAATGGGTCAACTAGCCAGTAAAATATGACTGTTTTAACTGCCCAGTTTTAATATCCATTACCATAGGCCATTACATCTGCAACTTAATGCTAGATCATGGTGAAAGAAGTTACATCTCTTTATGCCTATATAAACACACTTTTGGGTATTAGATTATTACAACAAAAACGAAATTGTCTCTTCATATATACAGTAAAATATTATACTCAAATTATTTTTTCGTATTTCTGGAGTACACTTGAGAGTTCTGAAAACCTTTTGTGATTGTTGCAGAATTGGGTTATTTGATCGTTGTATCCTGGAGGTGATTGTCCACGGAGGTCGCATCAGTTATCGACGGACAATTTCGCTTTAGGACATCGTGCTGTCACGAGACTCGATCTATTGATAAGTTTTTTTCTGCACTTTACCATTATTTTTATCCAACAAAGGCCTCTTCCAGCAGAGAAGAAGGACAACCAAAAAGCCGTTGATACAGCATTGCTTAAAGCAATTGAAGTTGTTCCTGATTTGAAGTCCTATTTGGGTGCAAGATTCTCTCTCAAGTCCGGCATGAAACCTCACGGGCTTGTCTTTTAAATTTATTAGAAACAATTTTGTTTAGGTTCTTTGTGTCATCGTAGACCTTGCATTAGAGGCTGCACTTAGCTATTTCATTTATTATGAACTTGCATATTTCTTTCAGTATTTTGGTGTTGATTGGTCTGATGTATTAATTTTTTGAGAAGTTTGTGATATTTCCCCTTAAATGCTATTATGTTGTAGACATAAGATGTTTGCTTCGCTGCTTGTGCAATCTTATCAAGCAAGCGGTGAAGAGAGACTAACAACATGTTTGGTTAAACTTGAAAAATATAAATATACTTATTTTGATCCTTGGTAAAGGCTTACATGAAAAATATAAATTTACTTATTTTGATGGTCAGGTAAGGCTTACAAAAAGCTTTAAGCGTGTTGGATTATATGTATAAGCAGTGAAATACATTTTGTTTATGTTTGGCATTTTAAAGTTTTCTGTTATTGGACTACTTTTCTTTCGGACAACTAAACTCTAGAACTATAACATAATTTTTAAAATTTGTAGCAATTATATCAGAGACAAATATATTGAAAAAACAAAACTTTCCTTGATTTTGACACCATAAGTGAAATTGTATTTAGTTTGTGTAAATTTATTAAGTAGAATAATGAAATGTTCATTTTATGGCAAAAAAAAAAAGAAAATAAGTAGAATAGTGAATACTTCGCGTATTGTGCTGAGTGTGCTCCCGCACAATGCAGAGTGAAGTGTGTGCGATGTGCAGAGAATTCACTCTGCATTGTGCGGAGCATGTCTCCGCGCCTTCGCGGACAATTTTTTTTTTCTTTTCTTTTTATACAGTGCTTCCGCGCAGCAAATTTTTATTTATTTTTATTATTTTTTTAATACAATAATTCCATTTTTGTTTTTCTCTTATTTCCGAGAATTTGTTTTTCTCCTTTTATTTTTGAGTCCTAAGTCTTTTTACGACTTATAAGCAATTTCTATAGCTATTTTTTCTATTACATGCTTATCATTGTTGGAATCTGTATGCCTCCTTCATTGTTGAAAGCTTGAGACAATGATTTGCTCAAAGCTTTCTCAAGTATATCGATGCTTGTTAACAAAATTTGGCAAAAGAAGCTGATAATCTTCTTGCAGTATAACTATTTAATTTCATAATAGTTTTACGTATTTTATTTGTCATTTGTCTTGGGATATGAATGCGACCCTTGTGGCATTATCTCGTGTTAAAAGAAACATTTACAAATATGATAAATAAGACATGTTAAACAATTGTTTGTCTTGTTAAGTGGTTAAAAAAGGTTTCATGATGTTTGTTTGCTATTTCATGTTGGGAAAGAGTTATTTACCATTACTTATTCAAAATATAGAAGTTTGATTTGACTGTTACATCATTGACTAATTACCATAACAAAATGTTTTGAAAAATCGAGATTTTTTCCTAAATGTTTTTAAAGGTTTTGTTCCCAATTCGACTGAACACAGCTGGACAACAGTTTTCATCGGCACATTTCTTGGAATTTTTAAACCTTTGGACGTTCTAATGATTACAAGTTAACTCTTCTTATGTTTTCCAAATGTGGCCAAGGATGAAGCATCTCATATGCTATGTTCCTCGTTACTGAGGATAGTCTTGTGGAAGAGGTGAAAAAAAAAAGTGATATTTATGGATTAGTGTCATCTATATTAAAAGAATACTATGCCATATCTTCAATTTTTTTATACAGTGGTTCCATTCTTGTTTTTCTCCTTTTATTTTCGAGAATTTGTTTTTCTATTATTGTTGAGAAGAGTCAGCAAGTGCAATTGTGGTTGCTGTATTTTTTGTCTTTCTGTAGTCAACAATTGTGTGGTTGCCTTCTTTCCCTAGTCAACAATTGTGGGTAAGAGGAAGTACATAATACCCTTTTGTTTTGAAGATGCGTGGATGAACAGTGGATGAGTAGGATAAGATGAGGATAAAAAATACATCACAAATGAACAATAAATTGTGAATTGTCTCTTTTAAGATAGTAGAGATGTGTACATTACTCTATATTTATTCTTATTAAGGGTATGTTCGGTCGAACTTAAAATTTAATTAAAATTGAAAATATAGTCGTTATTGAGTTCCACTCGTATAATAAAAGTCAACAATAATGATTAGTTTTTTAATTTTAATCTGATTCTAATCTCTATCGAACACACCATAAATTTTTAAACCTTTTAAAGAAATACTATTTTCATTCACATCACATTTCAATATTGTCCTTCTTATTCTTTTCCTTATTCTTCCCAAATTTCCCACCCCAATATTGTCCTTCTTATAGATGCGATTTTTCTATGCGGTGGCGGTTTCTTTGTTGCCTCTCTTCTCCTCCTCTTTCCCTCTCCCCCTCCGGCCCATTCTTCGTCGCCTCCCCTTTCCCTTCGGCAGCAGCGTCTGGTTAGTTTTTTTGCAACGCCGTGATCTGGTTGGGACGGTGGTGGCTGCTTCGATGCGAAGTATGAGCGGCGTCGTCGTGTGGGTGGTGGATCAGGGCGTTACGGATCTGTAATTTCTGTTTTTTTAGTTTTCAAGTTTGATTTATCAGATGATTGTGGTAGTTGCAGATCTGTCGGGTGTGTGTATGTGTGTGTACGTCGGTTGGGTGTCGGTGCGTGAGGCAGCGGTGCTATGTTGGTGTGATGTGGTCGGGTGGGAAGTGTTGGCGGTGGATCGAGGCGCCGCGAACTGTGGATCTGAAGTTGGTGGCAACAGTGGTTGTGTTTTCTATGTTGTTTTGGCGGTGCATGTGGCGATGGGGGTGGTGTCGGTTTTGAGAGCTTGATGTTGCTATTAGGGCGGCGACGGTGGTGTTTCCTCTGGTGGAGGTAACAGCGAAGTGGTGGTCACAAATGATTTTGGGAGTGGTCACAAATGGTTTGGTTGGTGGCGACCAATAAACAATATGTGACCAATGAATTAGATAAAATGTGATCAATACATGATGTGTGACCTAAAAACTATTAATTTGTGACCAACAATTTGATAAATTGTGATCTAAATATAATTTATGTTCAAGTAATGTGATGTTTGTGACCATAAAATAAATAATGTGACTTATAAATTTTTGATATGTGACCGATGAATAAATTGTGACATACGAAATTTTGGAATTGTGACCTAATTTTTTTTGAATTGTGATCAAATTGTATAGATCTGTGACTTTTAATATATTTGTCGGAGTTAGCACATTGGTCGGGTCGGAGCAGTCGTCGGAATAAAGTGACGACGGAACGGTCATATGAATAGTCATCGGAATTGGAACTATCGTCGGAGAAGTCGTCGGAGCGGTATGAGTGGTGGACATGGGGTGTGGTGTGGTAATTATATTATATTAGAATTTAATATTTAATAATAAATTAATTTAATAATTCATTATTTATTTAAATTTAAATTTACAAAACCTGAATTTTGAAATTTGGAACTTGTTTTTGTATTTTTGAAATGATAAAAAGTAAATGGCTGAGAAATATATTGTTCCAAAAAAAAACTTATTCCTCGATTTTGATACCATAATTGATTTGTAGTAGTATTTAGCCCTTGTTTGGGCTCTATTAAGGACATGTTTGAGCCAAATTATTGTAAAATAAGAATGAAAAATATAGTCGTTATTAGTGCCCACACGAGAGATAGAAAATTTGAATTTAAATGTTGATGTGATGAATAACGGTTATATTTTTCATTTTAATGAGATAATAATGTAGATCAAACATGAGCTACAATATAAGTTTGGAAAAAATATATTTTCAAATAGCATTTTTTTGGGAAGAACGTGTGGTTAAAAAGTAATAAAAAAAACATTTGGTTTACGGGAAATATTATTTTATTAAAAAATGTGTAGTTGAAAATTGAAAATGAAGAATGAGAAAAATATAATAAATTAAAATGGAGCCCAAACATGGGCTTATATATTTCATCAAATTTCCACTATTTTTGTATTGTTTTCAAATATTTTTAATTAATAATAAAATTCTAGTTTTAAAATACTCCCTTTTCAAAGTTTCGATTTATGTTGTGAGCCACTATTTTCATTTACCATTGTTATATACATATCATACTCTATATCATCTATCCATATTAATTTTTTAAAGCTTTTAAAAAATACTATTTTCATCCATGGCAAATTCCAATACTATCCTTCTTCTTCATCTTCTTTTTTCCCCAAACAATTAATTTTTCATCTTCTTCTTCCCAAATCCCCACCCTAGCCCACAAAAAATTCTAGAAATTAGGTGAAAGTTTTGTAATTGGAAAGCAATCTTGCGACGGTCTTTGCTTTGCGATAGTAGAAGGGGTTTATTAGGGCATTTCTAAAGGAGACCAAAACACCAAAATGCACCAAATTTTGGTGCAAAGTGTCTTCAACGTAGAACCAAACTTTGCACCATTTTGGTGTAAAATGGTGCAAAGTGAATTTTACCCTTCTTTTTCAGTTGCCAAATAAATTGATTTAAGTATATTTGTGTAATTTGTGTTATATTTTTTAATACAATATTTTTTAATCAATATTATTATAAGTATTATTATTATGCGCATTTAAAATAATTTTTTATATTTATGTACTATATATTTTTATATTTATTAATGAATTTAATATTTTTGTTAATTTAGCCCCAGTTTGGTACACATTAAAATTTTTATTTTTATTCTTCTACTCATTTTTAACCACATATTTTACAATAAAATAATATTTTTCATCACATCAATAACTTTTCCTTCTTTTTTAACACATATTTTCTATCAATTTAATATTTAAGAATACATTCTTCTAAAATAATGTGGCTCAAACACACTCTTAACGTAATTATTTATTTAGTAATTTATGTATTTATAAAATAAGTAAATAAATTGTTAAGAATAAAAAAAAGTGAAGAAAATGATTTAGCATTGTTTATTTGATGTAAGTTTTGATGTAATAGTTGGATATGATATTTAGTTTGGTACAAGATTTTGGTGTAAAATAGTGTAAAATTTACCTCAAATTTTAGTGCAGATTGAAGATGGCCTTAATTCTGTCCTGCTGGACGATGATCAAAAGCATGCCTTCTTTCATTATTTCTTGTCTATAAATTATAAATGTGTAGATGATTAACAAACTAAAGAATACAAGATGATTTGGCACTCTCACCATTTCCCAGAAAAAGAAAATTAATTGAGTGCCTATTTCCTGTTATTGCTGATGCTTTAATGTATTTTGATATCTCTGACTTTCAATCCGTTCTCTCTAAACGTAGTAATTCCAGGCTTTCTAGAGGAACCCTTTTATTTACTCACCTTTACATACCCATTCATTAGTCGTGGTAATTACATAAAATCAGACATTAAGTTTGACATTTTTTAAAATTAGGTTTTGTCTTATTTAATAAAAAATCGGGTTTTAATTTTACAATTAATATTAATAATAATATTTTAAATTAGATTAATCTATATACGTACCATACCACCTACCCCACCAAATTTAAATCTCATTTCCCAAACCTTAATCATTTCTCTTCCTCTCTCTTCTCCTCTCCCCCTCCGCCTCCGATTGGCAGCGCGACACTCCTGAACCCAGAGAAGAGTAATACAAGGATCACCCTCCCCCTCCTCGACGAATTCATGGCCTCCATAACCTCACAATACTTCTTTTCTCTTTCTAAACCAAAATCCAATAGTAATACCAACAAATCTTCCTTCGTCCACCACCTCAAACCACCTACTGCCACCGTCAAGATTTTCTTGAAGCCGGAGGATAATAAGCGATATTTGTCGGTGGTATTGGCCTCATTGGGTAATGGACTTGACGACATCCCTGTGCAGAGTGACGACAGAGTTGACCAGCAAAGTGGCGTCGTCTGCATAGAGAGGGAAATGGAGGAAACGGATCTAGACTCGGTGGTAGGTCAGGTGGTGGGAGGATTTGGTAATTAGGCTTCGGGAAGGCTGTCGTTTGAGGGTGCTTTTGGGTTTTCATGTGCTGGTTCTAGTGTAGGTGGTCATGGGTCGGACGATGGAGAAGAAGTGGATATGTAAAGGCTTATTGATAGGGCTATTAATGCCACCATTGTCTTGGCTGCAGGAACTTTTGCTATCACAAAGTTGCTTACTATAGATTGTGATTATTGGCATGTGAGTGGAATTATCTTGTAATTGCTTTTATTTTGTGAAGTTTGAATTAATTTATAACATTTTTGTATGAATTATGGGTGACATTTGGTGGTGTTGTGATGTGACCGACGATATTGGTGGTGTTGTGTAGGAGCGACGGTGGCAATTGTTGTTGGTATTATTGTTGGAGGGTGGTTGTGACTATGGTTGTGGCAGTGGCGATAGGTATGGGAAGATGTGTCTATGATCAACTATTTGGTCGATCTGTGACCCGTGACCAAGTATTGGTGGGGTGAAGTGTCCGTGATCAAATATTTGGCCGATCTATGACCAGTGACCAATTATTGATGGTGTACTGGGATGGGTCTGTGACCTTAAAATTCGTTAATCCGTGTCTGAAAATATAACATGTGACCAACAAATGTTGAATAATTTTTTAAGTGGTGACCAATTAAAAATCTGTAACCTCCATTAAAAAAAAATCTGTGACCTGTAATTTTTTTATTAGTGACCAATGAAGTCAATTGTGCATGACTTAATTTTTTGATCTGTGACCTCGAAATAATATGTGGCCAATTAATTTAATAAGTTGTGACTGAAAATTAAATTTTTAACTATTTAATAAAATATCTGTAACCTCGAAATCGAAGCAGTTACCAGAATCAAGTGGCGGCGAAACGGTAATCGGAATAGTCGCCAGAATTAAGCATGGTCGGAGAAGAGTCGCCGAAGTTGTCGCCAGTCACCGGAATAATCGCCGGAGCAGTGGGGGTGCTGAAGGTAAAGGTGGGGTGAAGTGGAGTGGAGTGGGATGTGTCACATCGTGAATATCAAGGACGTGTCACATCGGTCCCCCTTTGAGCCCATGTATTTGACATCGTGAATATCAAGGACGTATTCAATTAAAATTTTTAAAGATTTTAATTGACTTTTTTTAAGTGATAACTTCCATTGATTTCGTGAATTTTTTTATAAATTTATATAAAATTAATGGAAGTCTTTCTTAATCTTCTATTAACTTTCATTTTAAAACTTTTATAAAATTTAGTAGAATTTAAGACACTTTTGAAAACTTTCACTTGAAATAGAATTCACATGGATCTAGCGCAATAATGTGAAATTCCCGCAATTCCTTCTTCCCTCCCCATGTAATAAAAAAATATTTTAAAAAGAATAAAAATTTAAGACTTTAATTAAATTTAATATTCAGTATTATTAATATAATAAACCTTTAAAGAATAAATAAAAAACTAATATATTTAAATTTAATTATAAATTAGTCTATATAAAATTTTATAATTTGATTAAAAATAGATATTTTCCACAAATGAATGAAAAAAGGAAAAAAAAAAGTTATAAGAATCCAATTTAATTTTTTTATATAGAAAATAGAGATAAAGAGTGAGAGGAAAAAATAGAAACAAATATAATCAATAGATTTTTTTTTTAAAATTATAACTCTAACGTTTATAGAAGGAGAAATGAAAGAAAAATATTGAAATACATATTATTATTGTTGTTGTTGTTGTTGTTGTTGTTGTTGTTATAAAAGTCTCCCAAAATCTTGTAATTATTGAAAGACAAATTTTGATATTTTATTTTAATATTTTCTTCTTAAAGTTAGTATTCTAGAGTCTTTTATAAAAGTTCCTAAAAGTCATTAAAATTTGAATACCCAAAAGTTATAGAGATTTAAAAAAAGTTTTAATTGAATACACGTAATTTTTAAAGACTTTAAAAATCTATGAAAGTCTCAATTGAATATGCCAATATTTTTAGAGAATCTCAAAAAATTTCATTGAATATCTCTAAAGTTTTTAAATCCCAAAAAGTCATCAAGGGCACGTTTGAGTCCCATTTTTGGTATAAAATTCATTTTGAAATAATATATTGATGGAAATGAGTGGTTACAAAATAAGGAAAAATTTTCAATTTGTGTGTAATATTATATTATTGAAAAATATGTGGTTGAAAAGAAGAGATAAAAATGTATTTTGAAAAAAAATGAGGATCAAACAAGGTCTTAAAAGTCTCAATTAAATACACGTCTTTTAAAATTTACTTATATATTTCACCATTTTTATTTTTATTTTTTTGTATGCCAATGTTGATGATTAAATAATGAGAACGAGATTTTTAATGTGGCTCAAACGAGGATTTAGAAAATAATGGGATCAAACAAGGATAATATATTTTGAGGAAATTACACAATAACCGGTGTTTAAAGATTATTTTTCAGAAATCAGGTACATAAAGTTTAATTAATCATAAATCAGGTATAAATTATATATTTTATTATTACTAATAATATTATAATTAATCAACCTCCCCCAATTCTATTTCTGGCAATTCATCCATAATCCCATTTTCAAATCCTAAATATCTTTCCATCTCTTTCTTCACTCTTGCCTCTCTCTTATCCAATGCCTCTATAGTGGGTCACCTCTCTCTTCTCCAAGTTCTATGTCGTCAGTCCAGCGATTTAGCACCGATTTAAAGCTTCGGCGCTTGACACTCCACCATGAGTTGAGCTCCGACGATCTATTCCGAATGCAGAGCTCATGCAAACACCACCGTAGAGCTGTGATAGCAGATGTTCAGACCAGAATGAGCGCGAATCGAGGCCATATATGGTTTCTTTTGGTTGTTTTGATTTGTGGTGGCTAATGGTTGATGCGGTAGTGACGGAGGTGCGGTGATTGTGGGTTTGTGCGCCGCCGCACACATTTTCCTTTCTCTGTGAGCGTCGTTTCATAGTACCCCTCGCAATGAAATAAATTGTGACGTATAAAGTTTTTGATTTGTGACCTTGAAATAATTTGTGACCAATTAATTTGATAAAATGTAACCAATAAATAATTTGTGACTCATAAGGATGCATCTGTGACCATGAATTGTATAATTGTGATTTTAATATAGTTAATTAATAAAATATAATTAATTAATTAATAAATCCCTGATTTTTACATTTTTAAACTTAAGACTTGAAAATTGATTTAGTGATAGTTAACACCTGATTTATGAACTCTTCCCATATAATTTTTTCTTTTAAAAGTGAATATACATATATAACAGTGTGGTGGATAATTTTGTATATTTAGCATTTATAGTCCTACCCGAAGCCAAACAAATCTTCCTGACTAAAAATTAAGAATAAAATTTAAAGTCACACTTCCCTATTGTGCACTGTAATCTGTAAATCAATCAAGAATCAAGAAAAGATAGAGAGAGATTGCAGTTGAAAGAACCAAGGAAATGGATGGCCCGCCGAATAATGATTTTTGCTCTATGTATATGCCACGCCAATTTTCATATCCCTTGCTAAGCGAATTGCTCTCATTGATTCTGCAGCCAGTCCATTTTTGCTTTGCGCACACACCCTTGATTTTTTGTTTAAATTCTATGTATGGATTCGCTGATGATTTTTTCTTAGTATTTAAAGTTGCTACTGAATTTCAAAGTTTGAACTAGCGTCCAATCATGTGTGTATGCACATGGAAACTGGAATGAATGATCTTTTACTCACCAGTTATTTTCCTGCACACAACGCTGAAAATAAAATTAATGCTTCATTTGGCTTATTTATAGAATTAGAAATGATTCCATTCAAATCTTGTAAATATCCTTGTTGATGTTCTGAAGTTCCCTCTATTCAAAAGTCAGGCTGATCTTGACAATATGACATTGTGTGTGTTTTCAGTCTTAACTACAGTTATCATGATTGGTATATGACTGTAATGTAATCGTTTTTAGGTAATTAATTGTATATTACAAGTTTGGAATCATGGATCTGCTCTTCGTCCTTGTAAATGTCCCCTATGTCGACGCGAGATCACCTTGTTGGTTCCTAGTGAGGTTTCATCAAGGCAGCGATGCAATCCTGAAGTGGCTGAGGTTTTACAGAGGACAGAGGATATAACCGTATTTTTGGTGAACATTCAAATGGTCTTATGCAGGTATATTTTAAGTCCATGGCGTCTTTTTTGACACACTTCAAAGTTTTGAACCACATCATCCTCAAAAGTTGATGATGTTTCGCACCAACTTTCATTTCCTGTTTATTGGTTCCTTTGTCTTCAGTCCCACCTCGTTCTAGTTGAGTAATTACTTTCCCACCAAGACTTGTCGTCCCTTTGAGCAACTAAATGGTGCCTTTTACTTTTATTTTGGAACTTTTGACTGCTGTGACTTTTTTATGTCTTTGATATTTTTAACTGCTGCATTCAATTATTTTTTTAATATTTGACGCTTTTGAATACAAACCTCAGTATTGCTAGTAATTAATAGGTTATAGGAAATTCCTATAAAAGATCTATCTGAAATTCAGCTTCGCGAAGGTCCCCACCAGGGTGTTAACAAGCCTCTTAAAGCTGAACTTTGATATGGTCAAGGTTTGCTTGGTATAATATACGAGTCTAAAATAGTTGAAGCTTGGCTGGTTATCCAACAAATGCGAGTAATCTTATTTAGCACCGCTGATGTTAAAACATCATTCGAGATGGCACTAATGTGGCATTAATAACCTACTTAATTGCACCTCTCATTGATTTTATCACATCACGCCACCTAGACAAGTGTTGTAGCACCACTGGTCCTGGATAACATTATTTAATAAATACATCAAAAAAATTCTCCCTTTCTTATGAAAGGATGTCAGGGGGCAGAATTTAGTGTCCAAGGGCTTTATTTCTTTCTTCTTTCAGGAGAGCGGCATATGTGGGGGTCGATTAGAACAATTATTGGTATCATTATATTTCAGTATATAGTATTCCTTGGAATACTGGGTTTAATTCTTCTATCCATGTTACAGGACTCCTATATGGTATTCTGGGCACACACGTGCAGACGTCATTTTTTTTTTTTACGATAGTTGTTGACCCCAAAAAATGTTGTCAACAGTTTCCGGACACACACGTGCAAGTGCAAGTCTCAAAAAACGTACGTGTACTGAAGAATGTTCAAAAAAGAGTCTCGAACCCGAACATAGAAGGAACGCGATGTAATCGTTGTAAGAGTCCAGCCACAAGAAACCCGATTTGCCTTTTTTCTTTTAGATTTCTTACCTTATGTATGCTCTCAGATATTAAGCGTATTTTTTGTATTCAAATTTTCATCATCCTTTTCTATTACATGGCTGGGGTATTTAAAGTGTTACAAATAGAATGGTGATCGTCGGATCAATGTACACGTGGCCTCATCTCCCAGGCCCGGGCATCACATCTTAGCCATCAAGTCTTCTCAAGTCCTCTTCCCTATATCTATATACTCAATTAAATACTCTTACATTGACAAGACAAGACGAGTTGCTTTATGCAAGGGTCACATCAATCAATCGGTCACACAGATTCTCATCATTGCAGTATCCCCATAAACGAGGCTTGGGCCTCGTTTGGCTATAAGGGCCTGGGAAGAGGTCTTCACAGATAGCCAGTAACAACTGTCCCCCAAGTCCATGTATTAACATTTATGTTTTATGTGGACTTTCAGCTATGAAGTTAGAAATTGTAGAGTACAACGGTTAAGAGGTTCCCTCGAACGCCGAAGATCGTTTAAGGCCGAGGCGAATTCATATTAGAACAGGCGAGGCCGAAGTCTTTTGGACGAGGCGAGTTCATATTTGAACTGGCGTGGCTGAAGTCCTTTGGGCGAGGCAAGTTCATATTAGAACTGGCGAGGCCGAAGTCCTTTGGACGAGGCGAGTTCATATTTGAACTGGCGTGGCTGAAGTCCTTTGGGCGAGGCAAGTTCATGTTAGAACAGGCGAGGCCGAAGTTCTTTGGAGATTCGCGCCTTTGACATGACACTTGCACGTATTCCCAATGCTAATCGTGGCATCGAAACGACTTTCAAGTACCGTACAGCCGTCCGCATTTAAGGCGTCATCATGGGCAATTATTAAGCCATGTGGTATTGGGGGATTCATCCACGCGCGAGAACGCGTTTGTGCGAAACACGCGTCGATCTGAGGTGTTGGCGTACGAATCGTCTGGGATCTATGGCCCAGAATGATGCAATCGTGGACGCTTCAGATCAACCAGGCTCATAATCCAACGGTCAGGGTTAAGCCCATTATGAGTATATAAGAGGATGGACCCTGCCATTCTCACTTTACTTTCGCGAATCATCCTTCCAAAGCTCTTAAGGTTTTCTTGCTTTCCAACCTTCCGGCGAGTGTTTTCTTGCATTTTAGGTATTTCTTTGCTTTAGTCGCCTTACCTTCCTTCAATACCATTTCTGAAGTCGTTCCTATCGGTTTTTAGTTCATAATGTCTGTCGAGGCGTCTTTGGCCGTTACGGTGGCTAGGAGTGGCGAGGAGTCGGTGTCTGGGGCCTCGGGGGAGTGGTACAGTATGGCCGAGGAGCCCATAGATTATGAGGCGGGGTGGGGGGCAGCCAGGATTCAGTCTAACATTACCTCAGCCAAATTAGCCGAGCTGAGGGAGCTGTACCGTATCCCTTCCTATGTAGAATTGATAGTTCCCGACCCCCACGAAAGAGCCTGCTTTCCGAGGCCAAACTGCGTAGCTTTTAGTGAATACCTGTTTAAGGCAGGTGTGCGTCTGCCTCTGCACCCCTTTTTTAGGGCGGTGCTGAGGACATTTATGTTGTCCCCCACCCAAATCCTTCCAAACGGGTGGAGCCAAGTCGTTGGGACCTACTTCCTTTGGAAGGAAGTGTCCCTAGGCGAGGACTTGCCCCTCCATGTATTCGAGACCCTCTTCCAAGCCAGGGTCGTGGGAAAAGACGACTCTAAGGGGTGGTATTATATCACCCCTTGGGGTTCCCATGCCCCCTTCGTAGTTGGACTTCCTTCTTCCATAAAGGGATGGAAGGAGTCCTGGTTCTGGGTAACGGGGAGGTGGGAAAGGGTTGAGGGAGATGCTGTCCCAGCCTGTACCGCGCCGACCCAGTACTACGAAGCATGTGAGTGTTGGTTTATTCGACTGTGATATATATGTATGCAGCCTCATGGTTCTAATTTTTCGTCTTTGTCTTGCAGACGGCAGCTCGAGGTACGAACTATCCGAAGCTGAGTGGGGCATCATCGAAGACATATACGGACGATCCCCGAGGCTCCGGAGCTTTAACCACCTTATCGAGAAGGATAAATATTTCATTGATTTCGGATTGATGGCTCCCAAAGGTAAGACGCCATCTACCTAGGTGATTTTTATGAATCATTGGACACGGCCACCTGTTTTAAGCCTTTTCTGATGTTTGCAGACAAGTTTTCCAAGAAGGAGTTTGCCCTGCCTGATATGGCCAGCATCATGAGGGCTACATCCACCGCCGGGGTGAAGACGTTGAAGCCTGGGTCTTCTGGGGCGAAGCACGTAAAGTCCAAGTTGGACCGCCTCAGCAAAGAAAAGAACGAAAAAGAGACCGAGGGGGGAGCCTCAAAGGGGGCTGGAAAGGAGGCCAAATGGTAGCCTCCAAGGGCAAAGCTGTGGCTGAGGAGCCTCGTGAGAAAAAGAGGAGGTTCGGCCTTGGAGGCGGGTCCTCCACAAGTTTTGGTACAACTGTCTCCCACGCGGGGAAAGAGGCGCCCAAGCGGCCGAAGTTGATGCAATCATCTATCGACTCGTCCCTGGTGGCCCAGTCTCGCCAGATAGTTAAGGAGGCGACGGAGGCAGCCGAGGCCTCGAAGAAGAAAGTTGAGAGGACCCCAGGGAAGTCTGGGAACTTCCTGGGAGGCAGGGAGGATAGGATCGCTCCCACGCTTATCGAAATGCTTCCGCCCGAGGTGAGGGGGGCCACCGAGGGGTTCAACAAATTTTGGACGGAGAGGTGGCAGAACTATGTTGCCACGTGCGATGCTGTGGACCTCACCGCCACCCTGGTGAGTCAGACGGCCAGGGCCTTCGGCGTGGCTTTGGAGTGCCAGACGGTTCTGTCGGACATTCAAGCAAGGAACCGGGCCTCGCGCGACGAACTAGTCAAAGTTCAAACTGAACTAAGGGAGAAAACTGACATGAATATCGAACTCCGAGTTCAGAAGGATGTAAGTGATGCGAAGCTGGAGTCAGCCCTGGCCGAAGTGGAGGCAATGAAGAAAGAGGTCCACGAGGCCCAGTGTGAGGTGGCTGCTCTTACAAAGAGGGTGGAAACCTCTGATAACCACCAAAAGGTCACTGCCGAGGCCCTGGAGAAGGCAAACCTTGAGCTAGCTGGGGCTCGAGACGCCGGTGAATTCATGGATAAGCAGATCCAGTGGTATGCCTCGGAGGTGAAAAAATACGAAGCGGATGTCGTCGAGGCAGGTGAGATTGCAGTGAGGAACTACATTGCTAATTTTCACCTCACTGAGGAGTATCGTCGCTTCGGAATGTACTGGAGCAGGGTGGCCTACCAGGAAGTCTTTGAAAAGATGGAGGAGGTGCACCCTGGGCTGGATATATCTTCGGTGAAGGCAGAATTCCTTGAAGAAGAGGTTCCCCAGACCCCAGCTGAGGAAGGCGAAGTAGAAGACCTTGATTCTGATGTCACGCCAACTGAAGTTCCTCAACCTGCGGTGGCACCTCCAGCGCCCATTGAGGTTCCCACCTCCGAGGCTGCAGATCCCCCTCCTCCCTCTGAACTTTAATTTACTTGTAAATGGTTATGAATTTTATAAGGCGCTTAGCCTATGTAATGAATTATTTAGATAAATGAAAATTTTACAAGGCATTTAGCCTCTTGTTCCTGCATTGCCTTATCTTTCATATTTTGCAACGACCATCCAAACTTCATTTAAATAAAAAGACTCAATCAAAGTGATAACCAACCAGAGTAAAACCAAACGTTGAAATGACATTTAACCTTATAAAAAGAGCACTCGCGTTGTGCGCCTTAGAATTCAAATGAGGTGGCCTCTTTTGAGGTTCCAACCTCCCGTTCGAGGCTCCCACACTTCTTGACTTGGTGGATGGTTCATCCAAGCAGGGGTTTCTCCCTTCGACGTTCAGCTTCATCGAAGGGAGGATTGTGCCAAACGCCTCGGAGCTCAAATAGGGTGACCTTTTTTAAGGTTCCTCTCTTCTCCGAGGCTCCCACGTTTGCTTTTACGCATCTTTTCAAACGAGAATTTTATTCATTTACAAAGACTGGGGTAACATTTCCAGCAGGGAGGTTACATTCAAAAGCTCTTCATTGATAATACATTCTAAGATGCTCGATGTTCCATGGGTGGGGTTGGACCTTGCCGTCCATGTCTTTGATCCAATAGGTGCCGGGCTTAATCTCCCTTTCAATTCGGTAAGGTCCTTCCCAGTTGGGTCCCAAAGTACCCGCTCCTGGTTCCCTCGAGGATAGGAAAACCCTGCGGAGTACTAGATCATTGATACGGAAGGATTTCTTCTTCATTTTTGAATTGTAATACCGGGTCATCTTCCTTTGGTAGACAACAAGCCTTTGCTGAGAATCATTCCTTTTCTCCTCAAGAAAATCGAGTTCACATTTTCGGAGCTCCTCATTTGATATCTCATTGAAGCTCAATCTCCGAGGAGATGGCAGTCCTACCTCAACAGGGCTCATGGCCTCAGCGCCATAAGTCATTGAGAAAGGGGTTTCCCCAGTAGGAGTTCTGCTGGTAGTCCTTATTGCCCAAAGGACATGAGGCAACTCATCCACCCAAGCTCCCTTGGCTGCGTCTAGTTTCTTTTTCAAAATATGTTTAATGGTTTTGTTCACAGCCTCGACTTGGCCATTAGCTTGGGGATGGTGGGGGGGAGGAGAAGTGCTTCTTGATTCCCAATTCTTCGCACATGTCTCTGACCTTCTTGTTGTCGAACTGTCTCCCGTTATCAGAAACAATGGAGTAGGGGATGCCAAAGCGGCAAATGATATTTTTCCAAAGGAATTTGGAGGTGTTGGCCTCAGTGATCTTTGCCAAAGGTTCAGCTTCCACCCATTTCGTAAAATAATCTATGGCCACAATGGCGAAACTGGCGCTTCCTTTGCTCTTAGGCATGGGGCCAATAAGGTCCACACCCCATTTGCTAAAGGGCCAGGGGCTGGACACTGCAGTAAGCTCCTGGGAAGGTTGCCTCTGCACACTGGAGAAGCGTTGGCACTTGTCACACTTACGGACAAATTGGAGGGCATCTTTTTTCAAAGTAGGCCAGTAGTATCCTTGCCTCAGTGCCTTATTGGCTAAAGCCAATCCTCCTGAGTGATTACCGCAAACGCCCTCGTGAATTTCCCGGAGCACATAGTTAGCTTCTTCCCCTCCGATGCACCGAAGAAGAGGCGCAGAGAACCCACGCTTATAAAGAACATCATCAACCAACAGGAAACGGGCCGACCTTCTTTTGATTCTGTAGGCCTCTCCCTTATCCTCAAGCAGGGACTGATCCTTAAGATAGGATATAAGAGGCTGCATCCAGGTAGGGATACCTTCAACCCACATGACCGCTTCTGTTGAAGTGGATGGTTTGACGAGGTATTCAATTGGGACCACTGTCAACAATTCTGAATCCTTGCTGCTAGCAAGCTTAGACAAAGCGTCGGCGTGTGCATTTTCATCACGTGGGATCTGTCTTAACTCGAATTTGTCGAAGGATGGAAGAAAACCTGTCACCAATTTGAGATAAGAAGCCATTGCCTTGTCCCGGGCTGTGAAGTTGCCATTCACCTGTCCAACCACAAGCTGAGAGTCGCTGTTAACCTGGAGCCTCTTCACTTGCATTTCCTTAGCTAATCTTAAGCCAGCGAGAAGGGCCTCATACTCTACTGCGTTGTTGGTCGCTTTAAAGCCAAATCGTACGGCACTATTCAACTTGTGACCTTCAGGGCTTACTAAAACCACGCCAGCCCCTGAGCCGGTTTCACCAGCTGACCCATCTACATATAGGTTCCACGAAGGAGGGTTGGCGGGGGCTACAGCCTCGTCTATCACATGCGCATTGGTGAATTCTGCCACGAAATCCGCCAAAGTCTGGCCTTTGATAGCGGCCCTAGCCTTAAAAAGGACCTCAAACTCGCTCAGCTCCACTGCCCACTTCAGTAGCCTGCCCGAGGCGTCTGGCTTTTGCAAAACTTGCTTGAGTGGGAAGTTAGTCAACACGTGTATAGTGTGAGCCTGGAAGTAGGGCCTTAACTTGCGGGAGGCAATAATCAATGCCAGGGCTAACTTTTCCATGTCCGGATAACGAGTCTCAGGAGGTAGCAATGCCTTACTAATATAATAGATTGGCAACTGGGTTGATCCTTCTTCTCTTGTTAGGACAGCGCTTATAGCATCAAGGAAAACAGCTAAATATAACTGCAAGACCTCTCCAAACTTGGGTTTTGATAGGAGGGGGGCTTGTCCTAGGTGCCTCTTCAATCCCTGGAGGGCCTCCTCGCACTCTTCGTTCTATTGAAATTTCCGACCTCCCTTTAGAACCTTGAAGAAAGGGAGGCACTTATCGGTGGCTTTCGAAATGAAACGACTGAGAGCGGCTACTCGGCCCGTTAGGCTTTGCACTTCCTTAGGTTTCTGAGGGGACTTCATCTCCACTAACGCTCGGATCTTTTCAGGGTTGGCTTCAATGCCTCGTTGATGGACCATGTATCCCAGGAACTTGCCCGAAGCTACCCCGAATGCGCACTTCAGGGGGTTCAATTTCATGCGATATTTACGTAAGATATCAAAGGCTCTGCTGAGGTGGGTTATATGCTCTTCTACCTTCAAACTTTTGACTAACATGTCGTCCACATAAACTTCCATAGTGTTACCGATCAAGTCCGCAAACATCTTATTTACCAACCTCTGATACGTTGCTCCGGCGTTCTTTAACCCAAAGGGCATCATTTTATAACAGTAGAGGCCTCGATCTGTGATAAATGAGGTGTGCTCTTCATCCCTTGGGTACATGGGAATTTGATTGTAGCCAGAATAAGCATCCATGAAGCTCAGGGACTCGTGTCCAGCGGTGGAGTCTACTAGTTGGTCAATCCTAGGGAGTGGGAAACTATCTTTTGGGCATGCCTTGTTAAGATCAGAGAAATCGATGCACACTCTCCACTTCCCGTTATGTTTTTTTACCAGGACTGGGTTAGAAATCCACTTTGGGTAGAGGGCTTCCCTGATGAAGCCATTATTAATCAGTCTCTGAACTTCCTCTTTCAAGGCCTCATATCTCTCCGGGTTCAAAGCTCGCCTTTTTTGTCTATGCGGGGCAACTTTAGGGTCTACTTTCAAGTGATGGCAACTGACCCCAGGGTCGATGCCCACCATGTCCCCGTGCCTCCAAGCAAAGACATCCTGGTTCTGACACAAAAATTCTTTAAGTTCATCCTTAAACCTTGGGGCAAGACTTTTACCAACCTGCAACTGCTTGGTGAGGTCTTGTGGATCGATAGGGAAACTCTCTAGTTCTTCCATGGGAGCCGCCTGGGGATCGATTTCAGTAATTCGTGGATCAAGTTCATCGAGTGTTGGTGACTTAAGGCTACAGGCGCCTGTTACCATATTGATATCCCTAGGCTCAGCTTTCCTTATGGAATTAAGGTAGCACTCCCTGGCTCCTTTTTGGTCTCCCCTTACCGTTGCCACCCCTTTATCAGTTAAAAACTTCATGCACAAATGGTGGATGGAGGTAATTGCTCCCAAGTCCTTCAATGCGGGCCTTCCTAATACCCCGTGATAGGCAGATCTGCTGTCCACTACTAAAAATTCCATGAAGTTCATCATTGACAAGGGGGGTTCTCCCATCTCCACCGCGAGGGTAATCTTGCCTCTGGGTATGACACTGTCTCCAGTGAAACCAAACAGAGGTGTGCTGGTGGGGGTCAGTTCGTGGTCCAAAATCATCTTATCAAAGGTGGATCCGAAAAGAATATTCACCGAACTGCCGTTGTCTACCAGCATTCTTCTCAATCCGTTCCTCGCTATTACGGCCCTCACAACTAGAGCATCGCAATGGGGGTAATGAATACCCTTCGAATCCTCATGCGTGAATACAATGGGATGTGATTGGTTCCTTCGAGAGCCGTCGCCCACAATATAACTAGTCAATGGAAGGCCCCTCGCCTCTCGAATATAATTCCTCTGTGAGTTTCGGGTTTCTCCTCCTACGTATGGGCCTCCGAAAATTGTGTCGATCTCATGGATTGGGGCGTCCTCCAATCTATTTCGGCGGTCTCTCCACTGACGGTCCCCCGAGCTCCTATGTCTCTGCTGTTCTCCTCCACGAGGAGACGTTTCCCTATGACGGGAAGGGGCCTCATCTCCCCCAGGCCGTTGATCTCGCCTGGGAGGGGGCCTACTCCTTAGCCTGGAGGTATTCCGGTTGTTGTTCATGGGACTAGGATTTCTGGGATGCAGGGCTATGTCCCTACAATCCTCAGTGGCATGGCTGTAAGAGTGGTGATATGTGCAATACCCCTGGGAGTTAGTTCTTCCCTGGTTTGAACTTCTTCCCCGACCTCGTCCTCTATGGGGGGCCTGTTGTGTTGATGTGTTTGTTCGGGTGCCAGTGGCTGGTACATCCTCATAAGCCAAAGTGGGTACAGCATTCAATGTGGCTGCGGCAAGCGCTTGGCCTGAACCATGGGAAACTTCAACGCTGGGCTGGCTCCATTGCTGATCCATTAAGTGGGAGGTTTGGCCCCTCCCGCGCTGTCTTTGTTGGGGCTGTAGGCCTCTGCTTGCCCTATTTCTGTGTTCTATTAGTTCTTCGTTGATGATTTCCCGCCGCATCATTTCCAACAGTGCATCGTAGGTTGCAGGATCTTGATTCTGTACATCCCTCCAAAACAACGTGTTCATGTTTAGGCCTCCTCTTAGGGCGGACAGAGCCTCGCGATCTGTAACTTGTACGCAACAGGTCATTTCATCCGTAAAGCGGGATAAAAAGCTCTTCAGAGTTTCCCCGGGTTGCTGTCTCATGTCTTGGAGGCGCTGAATAGGGGCCTCGCCTTCTTTGCTTACTGCAAATCTCTTCAGAAAGGTAGTTTTGAATTCTGGCCAACTTCGAATGCTCCCTGGCGGTAGCCTACTATACCAAATTTCTGCGGCTCCACTCAAAGTTAGGTGGAAGGCTCTACACTTCACAGCTGGGGTGGCACCTCGTAGGCTCATGTGTGTCTTATAGCTGTTCAAGTGCTTCGCTGGATCGCCTCTCCCATCATACTTTGGTATTTTAGGCATCACATAGTGGCTCGGAACCTGGGCGTTCCTTAGTTCTCTCGAGAATAGCAAGTTATCATCGTCATCATCCAAATCACAGGATCTCTGCGGACCGTCCGAATCATAATTAGCTTCTGTCCCATACCTAGGTGGTTGTGGGGGCAGTCTAGCCTGGGGTTCAGCCTCCTCTTCCCTCCTGTGTCCACGACGAGGTGGTATAGCACGGGGGGCATTTTCTTGCCTTTCCTCCGGCTGCCAAGTGTCAGGAGGCGGGGGCGATGGTCTATTTCTTGGAGCTCGTATTCCCTGTCCAAAAGGTTCTGCCTGGTATCCAGCCTCCTCCCCCCTGAGAGGTCCGCGACGAGGTGGTACAGCACGGGGGGCATCTTCTTGCCTTTCCTCCGGCTGCCAAGTCTCAGGAGGTGGGGGGCGTTGCCTACGCCTAAGTGCTGGGCTTAGTCTATCAAATACACTAGCGGACCTCCGGAGCCTCGGTTCTGATTCGTATTCAGTAGGATAGTTATCCCCCATGTCGAACGGGGTCTCGGTAGGTCGGTCAGAAGCATAATTGGAGGAGACGTCGACTCCCACTACCCTTTCCACTGGGCTTCCTTCTCTAGGGCGCCTGGGAGGGCCGGTGCTTTGGCTTGGTCCCTCGTCAGGTCTGTACTGTTCCTGAGGAACATAAGGGGAAGGCGGGGGGCCTCCCTGACCATGCATGTGCATCAACAGTTCTTGCATTGCCAAGTTTTGGTTGGTAATGCTCCTCATATGAGCTGCCATGGTCGCCATTTCTCTAGTTAGCTGGGTCGTTAACCTTCTGCCACCTCGCCTGTGATGGTGGTGGGGTCGGCGTCGGACCGCCGGGGCCTCTGTTTCAGTTTCTCTATTCCGCCTGGGAGGAGCTTCCTCGTTCGAACTCATATTGCTTGAAATGGCTCTGGGGGCTTCCTCTTGCTCCTTTTTAAGAGCAAATCCTACTTAAAGGGGGATGCCGGCCAATACCTTTTCGAAGAAAGCTTTTTCCACAGGATTGCTCGTGGTTTTTGTATGCGACGTTTCCCACAGACGGCGCCAATCTGTTGACCCCAGAAAATGTTGTCAACAGTAGCCGGACCCGTACATGCACGTGTTAATCTCGTTCAGCTCCGGCTAGTTAAAAGTAACGTAATTGTTTTAGAATCCGATCGCGAATAACCTGACTTATTTTTCTCTCCTTTTTGTATGTCTTGTTTCGTATATATTTAAGGGTGCTAAGTGTATTTTTGTAATCAAATTTGCATTATCCTTTTCTCTTACATGGTTGGGGTATTTATAGTGTTACGAATAGAATGGTGATCGTCGGATCAGTGTACACGTGACCTCATCTCCCAGGTCCGGGCATCACATCTTTGCCATCAAGTCTTCTCAAGTCCCCTTCCCTATATCTATATACTTAATTAAATACTCTTACATTGACATGACAAGACAAGAGTTGCTTTATGCAGGAGTCACATCAATCATTCAGAAAGATCTCCATCATGACCACATCTTTGAAGACGAGGCTTGGGCTTCATTTGGTTATAAAGGCCTGGGGAGGGAGTTGCGTTGATGGCTGGTAACAACTTCCAATGTGGGATAGTGACAACAACAAAAAAATGTTAAAATGTTCATCAAAATCATTTTCAAATGTATGTCTAATTGACTAATTTGATTTTGAATTACAACTAATTAAATTGTAGTATTCACTTTCATTCTTTCATTTATTTAATTTTCAAATTTAACTTAAATTGCACTTGATTATTAATATATTAATGTTAGATATTATTTTCTATAAGTTTAAAATATTTTAATTTAACAAAATAAACTATTTTAACATATTTATTTTTAATTTTTAAGTGTTGAGACTAATTGTAGGATAATGAATTTAATTAGTAAAGATAGATTTACATTGAATTATTTTTATGTATTTATTGCACTCGGTTCGACCCCAGTTGAATTCCCACGGACTTCACGCCGGAATCATTCTCGATTGTGAACCAAAACCCTTCATCTCCATTTCCAGATATCGGAATTATCAAATCCGCAGACTTTTCATATAAATCCTATGATTAATGCTCATGTTTAGTTTCTTAATTAATAAAAAAAATTAAAATTCTTCTAACACTAATTAGCAATACTATAGTATTATATTAAATTTTAGTAAGTATTATTTTTAAATATTAAATGATTTTATGATATAGTAAAAAATCTATTTTTTTATAATATAGAAAAAAACTATTTTTTAAAATAAAAATATATTTAATGTCTTAAAAATAATTAAAATAATTATGACGCTTATTTTTCGCATTGACACGTTTAAACTTATGATTCTTAATTCTCAACATAACGTCTCGCAACACATTACGCCTTTTAGAACATTATTAATAAATAAATGAGAAATGCAAAAGATTTTGTACTACTACATTTTAGTCACTAGGAAAAAATGAAACTAAAAAAACAAAATGGACGTGGAGATTATCAATTTAAAAATGCTAATAATTTATTTGGTAGGGTACATTGAACTCAATGAAGAAAAAACATTTATTTATTTAGTTTTGTATTATAATGTTATCTATTATTTTATTATGTACAAAAGGTTCATGATTAAGTGCAAAATTTAATATAATATAATAGTACAAAACACAAACTTATACATTTTAATTTATAATTTAACACTATTCATTATTTATCAAATACATAACCATTACATCATTAATTATTTAATGAACTAAAAAAATTATATATAAACTAAGCAAACGTGCATCGCACGTTGCTTATACCGTGTGTGTGTGTGTGTATATATATATATAATATTTTTCCCTAAAACCCCGTTAAATCAGACCTCAAACAAGGGCTAAATATGTATTTACAAAAAAGTTAAGAGAGATTGTACAAATGATCCAAATATTTATTGGGAAATTTGGCCAGATGACCCAGCTCATCAATGATTTTGGAGAAATGGCCCTTGACCATTAATAAAAATAAAAAAATAAATCAAAATATTTTTATTGATAAAATGACAAAATTATCCTTCAATTATTAATTAAATTCTCTCATTTCATTCCGTCATTTTGCTTCATTTCTTTTTTCCATTTTTTAAATTAAAGTCTTCTTCTTCCTCCTTTTCATCATCTTCAATCCACCAAAAACTTGAAAGATTCGAAATTTGTGAATCAACGTTTTCTTCAACGACAAAATTATTGGCTTTGACATTAATATTGAGAAAAATCAAGAAAATGAGTAATGAAATCAATTGTAAATGGCTCCGGCGTACTCTTCTTCTGCCGGAAAACCTATCTCCGGCGACACCCATGGTCGCGCACCACCACCATTGAATAGCACTTACCCAGACGACGAACATCATGACTTAATATCGACCAATAATGCACCAATTCGATCTGCTGTTGCTCAAAAAGGTTCGCGACGTAAAACGACACTACAGTCGTTATCTGCAACGTAAAACGACACTATAGTCGTTTTCTGCTGTAATTTAATTTTTTCCACGAAATGACCTGTAATAATGGACTTACTAACACTTGAAATTTATGCTCATTACTTAATCAAGAGGAAAAAGAAAACGACACAACTGTCGTTACTGTTTTGAAAACGGCACAAGTGTCGTTCTGGCTCTAAAATGTATTTTGAAGAGCCGCGACCCTTTCGAATCACGATAATCGACAGAAAAGTAATAAAATACCGGAAAAATCAACAGAATGGCACTAGTGCCATTTTCACAACACAAGTGTCGTTCTGCCTTTAAACATGATTTCTTAGGTCCAAGACCCGTCCAAGCAACGATAATCGATACGCAGGGGATAGAGGGGGCAGGCCCCCCTCCCGGGCTCCCGGGGGTTCGGGGACGGAGCCCCCGTATTTTTTTTAACTAAGAGGATTGAAGACGGCGATTTGCGTACCAAAATAAGCAAGTTAGATTGAAAAATCAAAAAGACAATCAGTTTGTCAACTTTTTTAAGTTATGGAGTCCAATACTTGACGTCGTTCCGCTGGAAAAGTAGCAAAATATTAGAGAAATCAACAGAACAACAAAAGTGACGTTACTGCTTTGAGAACGTCTACTAGAACGACAAAACTGTCGTTCTGCATCAAAAATCGATTTTGAAAAATCGCGACCCGTTCGAACCACGATAATGATGAGTTGAACTCATTTAAGTTGCAGGCTCAACATGACACTGACAACATTCAAAATTTATGCTCATTAATTAATCAAGAGGAAAAAAGAAAACGACACAACTGCCGTTACTGTTTTGAAAACGTTACAAGTGTCGTTTCTGGCTCTAAAATGGATTTTGAAGAACCACGACCCCGTCCAAATCACGATAATCGACAAACGGAACTCATTTAAGTTGTAGGCTGAACACTTGTGTCGTTCTGCCTGGAAAGATAAAATTTATCAGTACAAATTTAACGATAATGAGAAAGACACCTGATGAAACATTGAGTTACGAAAAGAAAAGCAAATTGATGAAAACAGAGAGGAAAACGACACTTATGTTGTTACTGATATCAGAACAACACTTGTCAGAACGGCACAAGTGTCGCTATGCTGAGTGAATGTAATTCAATGAGAACGACACTAGTGCCGTTACTGTCCAGAAAACGACACTTGTGTCGTTCTGTCTGGGAAGATAAAATTTATCAGAAAACGACACTTGTGCCGTTACTGTCCAATAAATACGATTTTGAAGAGCTGCGACCCATCCTGGCCATGATAATCGATAAATGAAACACATTTAAGTTGCAAGTTGAACACGCCGCTTACAAAATACTTGAGAAATGTCCATTCCTTGTACTTTCAACCGAATCTAGACTAAGACTTGTGCTTTCACCGTTTCATACCTTATATTCTATATCAATTCCACCGCTAGTTGCCACACAATCAATATTTTCGTCCTTCTTAAGTTGGGGGTCCAATCCTTGATGTCCTTGCCTTGAAAAGTAGCAAAATACTGGAAAAATCAACAAAACGACACAAGTGTCGTTCCAAGACACAAGTGTCGTTCTGCCAATAAATATAATTTTGAAGAGCCGCTACCCATCCTAGCCACGATAATCGATAAATGAAACACATTTAAGTTGCAAGTTGAACACGCCGCTTACAAAATACTTGAGATATGCCAATTCCTTGTACTTTCAACCGAATCTAGACTAAGACTTGTGCTTTCACCGTTTCATACCTTATATTCTATATCAATTCCACCGCTAGTTGCCACACAATCAATATATTCGTCCTTCTTAAGTTGGGTGGTCCAATCCTTGATGTCCTTGCCTTGAAAAGTAGCAAAATACTGGAAAAATCAACAAAACGACACAATTGTCGTTCCAAGACACAAGTGTCGTTCTGCCAATAAATATAATTTTGAAGAGCCGCGACCCATCATAGCCACGATAATCGATAAATGAAACACATTTAAGTTGCAAGTTGAACACGCCGCTTACAAAATACTTGAGATATGTCAATTTCTTGTACTTTCAACCGAATCTAGACTAAGACTTGTGCTTTCACCGTTTCATACATTATATTCTATATCAATTCCACCGCTAGTTGCCACACAATCAATATTTTCGTCCTTCTTAGGTTGGGGGTCCCAATCTTTGATGTCTTTGCTTTGAAAAATAGCAAAATATTGGAAAAATCAACAAAACGACACAAGTGTCGTTCCAAGACACAAGTGTCGTTCTGCCAATAAATATAATTTTGAAGAGCTGCGACCCATCCTAGCCACGATAATCGATAAATGAAACACATTTAATTTGCAAGTTGAACACGCCGCTTACAAAATACTTGAGATATGTCAATTCCTTGTACTTTCAACTAAGACTTGTGCTCTCACCGTTTCATACCTTATATTCTATATCAATTCCACCGCTAGTTGCCACACAATCAATATTTTCGTCCTTCTTAAGTTGGGGGGGGGGTCCAATGCTTGATGTCCTTGCCTTGAAAAGTAGCAAAATATTGAAAAAATCAATGGAACGACACAAATGTCGTTCTGTCAATAAATGTGATTTTGAATAGCCGCGACCCATCCTAGCCACGATAATCGATAAACGGAACCTATTTAAGTTGCGATCTGAACACGCCGCTTACAAAATTTTTGAGATATGCTCATTACTTATACTTTCAAACGAATCTAGATCAAGACTTGTGATTTTACCGTTTGATACGTTATATTCTATATCATTTCCACCGTTAGTTATACATAATCAACATTTTCGTCTTTATTAGGTTGGGGGTCCAATCCTTGAGGTCGTTTGATTGAAAAGTAGCAAAAAAACTTGAAAAATCAACAGAACAACATAAGTGTCGTTCTGCCTCTAAACGCGATTTTGAAGAGTCACGACCCGTCCGAGCCATGATAATCGATAATCTGAACTCATTTAAGGTGCGAACTGGACACGCCACTTACAACATTAGGGAGTTATGCTCATTACTTATACTTTCAAACGAATCTAGATCAATACTTGTGATTTTACCGTTTGATACCTCATATTCCATTTCAATTCCACCGTTAGTTGTCACACAATCAACATTTTCATCTTTATAAGATTGGGGGAGTCCAATCATTGATGTCCTTGCCTTGAAAAGTTGTAAAATATTAGAAAAATCAACAGAACGACACAAGTGTCGTTTCACGGTACAAGTGTCGTTCTGCCACTAAAATCGATTTTGAATAGCCGCGACCCTTTCGAACCACAATAATCGATAAACTGAACTCATTTAAGTTGAAGGCTCAACACGCCACTTACAAAATATTGAAAAAATCAATAGAACGACACTCGTGTCATTCTGCCTCTAAACAGGATTTTGAAGAGCCACAACCCATTCGAGCCACGATAATCGATAATCTGAACTCATTTAAGGTGCGAATTGAACAGACCACTTACAACATTCGGGAGTTATGCTCATTACTTTATAAACAAGATACAGGAAAACGACACAACTGCCGTTACTGTTCTGAAAACGGCACAAGTGCCGTTCTACCTCTAAATACGAGTACGATGAGCCACGACCTGTCCCAACCACGATAATCGATAAGATGAACTCATTTAAGCTGTAGGTTGGACACACTGATTACGACGTTTTCGAGATTTGTGCATTACTTAATATAGGAAAAAGGAAAACGACTCAACTGTCGTTACTGTTTTGAAAACTACACAAGTGTCGTTACTGTTTTTGAAAACGAAATGTTAGTTGAAACATAAAGAATATCCACATTTTCTTTAGTATTTCCTACGTAAATCCATGTCCATTTGCCTTCTTCAATCTTTTTAAACTCAACAAAATAGCATACTTGTACTCATATCATTTCTACAAAATCCATAGCTGCAAATACAAGAAAAAAGTTAAATAGTTTACTCAAACATATATCAAAGTAATATGAAATTAGCTTTCATATTAAAATTATTAAAGTAGCGACATTGTATTATCAAGAACACACATCATAACATATATTGTTTCTATTTTCATTTTATATG
>CM032634.1:175005-355627 GCA_019097785.1 Fraxinus excelsior | reverse complement strand
AAAACGTACGTGTACTGAAGAATGTTCAAAAAAGAGTCTCGAACCCGAACATAGAAGGAACGCGATGTAATCGTTGTAAGAGTCCAGCCACAAGAAACCCGATTTGCCTTTTTTCTTTTAGATTTCTTACCTTATGTATGCTCTCAGATATTAAGCGTATTTTTTGTATTCAAATTTTCATCATCCTTTTCTATTACATGGCTGGGGTATTTAAAGTGTTACAAATAGAATGGTGATCGTCGGATCAATGTACACGTGGCCTCATCTCCCAGGCCCGGGCATCACATCTTAGCCATCAAGTCTTCTCAAGTCCTCTTCCCTATATCTATATACTCAATTAAATACTCTTACATTGACAAGACAAGACGAGTTGCTTTATGCAAGGGTCACATCAATCAATCGGTCACACAGATTCTCATCATTGCAGTATCCCCATAAACGAGGCTTGGGCCTCGTTTGGCTATAAGGGCCTGGGAAGGGGTCTTCACAGATAGCCAGTAACAACTGTCCCCCAAGTCCATGTATTAACATTTATGTTTTATGTGGACTTTCAGCTATGAAGTTAGAAATTGTAGAGTACAACGGTTAAGAGGTTCCCTCGAACGCCGAAGATCGTTTAAGGCCGAGGCGAATTCATATTAGGACAGGCGAGGCCGAAGTCCTTTGGACGAGGCGAGTTCATATTTGAACTGGCGTGGCTGAAGTCCTTTGGGCGAGGCAAGTTCATATTAGAACTGGCGAGGCCGAAGTCCTTTGGACGAGGCGAGTTCATATTTGAACTGGCGTGGCTGAAGTCCTTTGGGCGAGGCAAGTTCATATTTGAACTGGCGAGGCCGAAGTTCTTTGGAGATTCGCGCCTTTGACATGACACTTGCACGTATTCCCAATGCTAATCGTGGTATCGAAACGACTTTCAAGTACCGTACAGCCGTCCGCATTTAAGGCGTCATCATGGGCAATTATTAAGCCATGTGGTATTGGGGGATTCATCCACGCGCGAGAACGCGTTTGTGCGAAACACGCGTCGATCTGAGGTGTTGGCGTACGAATCGTCTGGGATCTATGGCCCAGAATGATGCAATCGTGGACGCTTCAGATCAACCAGGCTCATAATCCAACGGTCAGGGTTAAGCCCATTATGAGTATATAAGAGGATGGACCCTGCCATTCTCACTTTACTTTCGCGAATCATCCTTCCAAAGCTCTTAAGGTTTTCTTGCTTTCCAACCTTCCGGCAACCTTCCGGCGAGTTTTTTCTTGCATTTTAGGTATTTATTTGCTTTAGTCGCCTTACCTTCCTTCAATACCATTTCTGAAGTCGTTCCTATCGTTTTTTAGTTCATAATGTCTGTCGAGGCGTCTTTGGCCGTTACGGTGGCTAGGAGTGGCGAGGAGTCGGTGTCTGGGGCCTCGGGGGAGTGGTACAGTATGGCCGAGGAGCCCATAGATTATGAGGCGGGGTGGGGGGCAGCCAGGATTCAGTCTAACATTACCTCAGCCAAATTAGCCGAGCTGAGGGAGCTGTACCGTATCCCTTCCTATGTAGAATTGATAGTTCCCGACCCCCACGAAAGAGCCTGCTTTCCGAGGCCAAACTGCGTAGCTTTTAGTGAATACCTGTTTAAGGCAGGTGTGCGTCTGCCTCTGCACCCCTTTTTTAGGGCGGTGCTGAGGACATTTATGTTGTCCCCCACCCAAATCCTTCCAAACGGGTGGAGCCAAGTCGTTGGGACCTACTTCCTTTGGAAGGAAGTGTCCCTAGGCGAGGACTTGCCCCTCCATGTATTCGAGACCCTCTTCCAAGCCAGGGTCGTGGGAAAAGACGACTCTAAGGGGTGGTATTACATCACCCCTTGGGGTTCCCATGCCCCCTTCGTAGTTGGACTTCCTTCTTCCATAAAGGGATGGAAGGAGTCCTGGTTCTGGGTAACGGGGAGGTGGCAAAGGGTTGAGGGAGATGTTGTCCCAGCCTGTACCGCGCCGACCCAGTACTACGAAGCATGTGAGTGTCGGTTTATTCGACTGTGATATATATATATGCAGCCTCATGGTTCTAATTTTTCGTCTTTGTCTTACAGACGGCAGCTCGAGGTACGAACTATCCGAAGCTGAGTGGGGCATCATCGAAGACATATACGGACGATCCCCGAGGCTCCGGAGCTTTAACCACCTTATCGAGAAGGATAAATATTTCATTGATTTCGGATTGATGGCTCCCAAAGGTAAGACGCCATCTACCTAGGTGATTTTTATGAATCATTGGACACGGCCACCTGTTTTAAGCCTTTTCTGATGTTTGCAGACAAGTTTTCCAAGAAGGAGTTTGCCCTGCCTGATATGGCCAGCATCATGAGGGCTACATCCACCGCCGGGGTGAAGACGTTGAAGCCTGGGTCTTCTGGGGCGAAGCACGTAAAGTCCAAGTTGGACCGCCTCAGCAAAGAAAAGAACGAAAAAGAGACCGAGGGGGGAGCCTCAAAGGGGGCTGGAAAGGAGGGCTAAATGGTAGCCTCCAAGGGCAAAGCTGTGGCTGAGGAGCCTCGTGAGAAAAAGAGGAGGTTCGGCCCTGGAGGCGGGTCCTCCACAAGTTTTGGTACAACTGTCTCCCACGCGGGAAAAGAGGCGCCCAAGCGGCCGAAGTTGATGCAATCATCTATCGACTCGTCCCTGGTGGCCCAGTCTCGCCAGATAGTTAAGGAGGCGACGGAGGCAGCCGAGGCCTCGAAGAAGAAAGTTGAGAGGACCCCAGGGAAGTCTGGGAACTTCCTGGGAGGCAGGGAGGACAGGATCGCTCCCACGCTTATCGAAATGCTTCCGCCCGAGGTGAGGGGGGCCACCGAGGGGTTCAACAAATTTTGGACGGAGAGGTGGCAGAACTATGTTGCCACGTGCGATGCTGTGGACCTCACCGCCACCCTGGTGAGTCAGACGGCCAGGGCCTTCGGCGTGGCTTTGGAGTGCCAGACGGTTCTGTCGGACATTCAAGCAAGGAACCGGGCCTCGCGCGACGAACTAGTCAAAGTTCAAACTGAACTAAGGGAGAAAACTGACATGAATATCGAACTCCGAGTTCAGAAGGATGTAAGTGATGCGAAGCTGGAGTCAGCCCTGGCCGAAGTGGAGGCAATGAAGAAAGAGGTCCACGAGGCCCAGTGTGAGGTGGCTGCTCTTACAAAGAGGGTGGAAACCTCTGATAACCACCAAAAGGTCACTGCCGAGGCCCTGGAGAAGGCAAACCTTGAGCTAGCTGGGGCTCGAGACGCCGGTGAATTCATGGATAAGCAGATCCAGTGGTATGCCTCGGAGGTGAAAAAATACGAAGCGGATGTCGTCGAGGCAGGTGAGATTGCAGTGAGGAACTACATTGCTAATTTTCACCTCACTGAGGAGTATCGTCGCTTCGGAATGTACTGGAGCAGGGTGGCCTACCAGGAAGTCTTTGAAAAGATGGAGGAGGTGCATCCTGGGCTGGATATATCTTCGGTGAAGGCAGAATTCCTCGAAGAAGAGGTTCCCCAGACCCCAGCTGAGGAAGGCGAAGTAGAAGACCTTGATTCTGATGTCACGCCAACTGAAGTTCCTCAACCTGCGGTGGCACCTCCAGCGCCCATTGAGGTTCCCACCTCCGAGGCTGCAGATCCCCCTCCTCCCTCTGAACTTTAATTTACTTGTAAATGGTTATGAATTTTATAAGGCGCTTAGCCTATGTAATGAATTATTTAGATAAATGAAAATTTTACAAGGCATTTAGCCTCTTCTTCCTGCATTGCCTTATCTTTCATATTTTGCAACGACCATCCAAACTTCATTTAAATAAAAAGACTCAATCAAAGTGATAACCAACCAGAGTAAAACCAAACGTTGAAATGACATTTAACCTTATAAAAAGAGCACTCGCGTTGTGCGCCTTAGAATTCAAATGAGGTGGCCTCTTTTGAGGTTCCAACCTCCCGTTCGAGGCTCCCACACTTCTTGACTTGGTGGATGGTTCATCCAAGCAGGGGTTTCTCCCTTCGACGTTCAGCTTCATCGAAGGGAGGATTGTGCCAAACGCCTCGGAGCTCAAATAGGGTGACCTTTTTTAAGGTTCCTCTCTTCTCCGAGGCTCCCACATTTGCTTTTACGCATCTTTTCAGACGAGAATTTTATTCATTTACAAAGACTGGGGTAACATTTCCAGCAGGGAGGTTACATTCAAAAGCTCTTCATTGATAATACATTCTAAGATGCTCGATGTTCCATGGGTGGGGTTGGACCTTGCCGTCCATGTCTTTGATCCAATAGGTGCCGGGCTTAATCTCCCTTTCAATTCGGTAAGGTCCTTCCCAGTTGGGTCCCAAAGTACCCGCTCCTGGTTCCCTCGAGGATAGGAAAACCCTGCGGAGTACTAGATCATTGATACGGAAGGATTTCTTCTTCATTTTTGAATTGTAATATCGGGTCATCTTCCTTTGGTAGACAACAAGCCTTTGCTGAGAATCATTCCTTTTCTCCTCAAGAAAATCGAGTTCACATTTTCGGAGCTCCTCATTTGATATCTCATTGAAGCTCAATCTCCGAGGAGATGGCAATCCTACCTCAACAAGGCTCATGGCCTCAGCGCCATAAGTCATTGAGAAAGGGGTTTCCCCAGTAGGAGTTCTGCTGGTAGTCCTTATTGCCCAAAGGACATGAGGCAACTCATCCACCCAAGCTCCCTTGGCTGCGTCTAGTTTCTTTTTCAAAATATGTTTAATGGTTTTGTTCACAGCCTCGACTTGGCCATTAGCTTGGGGATGGTGGGGGGAGGAGAAGTGTTTCTTGATTCCCAATTCTTCGCACATGTCTCTGACCTTCTTGTTGTCGAACTGTCTCCCGTTATCAGAAACAATGGAGTAGGGGATGCCAAAGCGGCAAATGATATTTTTCCAAAGGAATTTGGAGGTGTTGGCCTCAGTGATCTTTGCCAAAGGTTCGGCTTCCACCCATTTCGTAAAATAATCTATGGCCACAATGGCGAAACTGACGCTTCCTTTGCTCTTAGGCATGGGGCCAATAAGGTCCACACCCCATTTGCTAAAGGGCCAGGGGCTGGACACTGCAGTAAGCTCCTGGGAAGGTTGCCTCTGCACACTGGAGAAGCGTTGGCACTTGTCACACTTACGGACAAATTGGAGGGCATCTTTTTTCAAAGTAGGCCAGTAGTATCCTTGCCTCAGTGCCTTATTGGCTAAAGCCAATCCTCCTGAGTGATTGCCGCAAACGCCCTCGTGAATTTCCCGGAGCACATAGTTAGCTTCTTCCCCTCCGATGCACCGAAGAAGAGGCGCAGAGAACCCACGCTTATAAAGGACATCATCAACCAACAGGAAACGAGCCGACCTTCTTTTGATTCTGTAGGCCTCTCCCTTATCCTCAGGCAGGGACTGATCCTTAAGATAGGATATGAGAGGCTGCATCCAGGTAGGGGTACCTTCAACCCACATGACCGCTTCTGTTGAAGTGGATGGTTTGACGAGGTATTCAATTGGGACCACTGTCAACAATTCTGAATCCTTGCTGCTAGCAAGCTTAGACAAAGCGTCGGCGTGTGCATTTTCATCACGTGGGATCTGTCTTAACTCGAATTTGTCGAAGGATGGAAGAAAACCTGTCACCAATTTGAGATAAGAAGCCATTGCCTTGTCCCGGGCTGTGAAGTTGCCATTCACCTGTCCAACCACAAGCTGGGAGTCGCTGTTAACCTGGAGCCTCTTCACTTGCATTTCCTTAGCTAATCTTAAGCCAGCGAGAAGGGGCTCATACTCTGCTGCGTTGTTGGTCGCTTTAAAGCCAAATCGTACGGCACTATTCAACTTGTGACCTTCAGGGCTTACTAAAACCACGCCAGCCCCTGAGCCGGTTTCACCAGCTGACCCATCTACATATAGGTTCCACGAAGGAGGGTTGGCGGGGGCTACAGCCTCGTCTATCATAGGCGCATTGGTAAATTCAGCCACAAAATCCGCCAAAGCCTGGCCTTTGATGGCGACCCTAGGCTTAAAGAGGACCTCAAACTCACTTAGCTCCACTGCCCACTTCAGTAGCCTGCCCGAGGCGTCTGGCTTTTGCAAAACTTGCCTGAGTGGGAAGTTAGTCAACACGTGTATAGTGTGAGCCTGGAAGTAAGGCCTTAACTTGCGGGAGGCAGTAATCAATGCCAGGGCTAACTTTTCCATGTCTGGATAACGAGTCTCAGGGGGCAATAACGCTTTACTGATGTAATAGACTGGTAACTGGGTGGGTCCTTCTTCTCTTGTTAGGACAGCGCTTATAGCGTCAAGGGAAACAGCTAAATATAACTGCAAGACCTCTCCCAATTTGGGTTTTGATAGGAGGGAGGTTTGTCCTAGGTGCCTCTTCAATCCCTGGAGGGCCTCTTCGCACTCTTCATTCCATTGAAATTTTCGACCTCCCTTTAGAACCTTGAAGAAAGGGAGGCACTTATCAGTGGCTTTCGAAATGAAGCGACTGAGAGCGGCTACTCGGCCCGTTAGGCTTTGCACTTCTTTGGGTTTCTGAGGGGACTTCATCTCCACTAACGCTCGGATCTTCTCAGGGTTGGCCTCAATGCCTCGTTGATGGACCATGTATCCCAGGAACTTGCCCGAAGCTACCCCGAATGCGCACTTCAGGGGGTTCAACTTCATGCGATATTTACGTAAGATATCAAAGGCTCCGCTGAGGTGGGTTATATGCTCTTCTACTTTCAAGCTTTTGACTAACATGTCGTCCACGTAAACTTCCATAGTGTCACCGATCAAGTCCGCAAACATCTTATTTACCAACCTCTGATACGTTGCTCCGGCATTCTTTAACCCAAAGGGCATCATTTTATAACAGTAGAGGCCTCGATCTGTGATAAACGAGGTGTGCTCCTCATCACCTGGGTACATGGGAATTTGATTGTAGCCAGAGTAAGCATCCATGAAGCTCAGGGACTCGTGTCCAGCGGTGGAGTCTACCAGTTGGTCAATCCTTGGGAGTGGGAAACTATCTTTTGGACACGCTTTGTTAATATCAGAAAAGTCGATACACACTCTCCACTTCCCATTATGCTTCTTTACCAGGACTGGGTTGGATACCCACTTCGGGTAGAGGGCCTCCCTGATGAAGCCATTGTTGATCAGTCTCTGAACTTCCTCTTTCAAGGCTTCATATCTTTCCGGGTTCAAGGCTCGCCTCTTCTGTCTATGCGGGGCAACTTTAGGATCTGTTTTCAAGTGATGGCAACTGACTCCAGGGTCAATGCCCACCATGTCCCCATGCCTCCAAGCAAAGACATCATGATTCTTGTACAAAAATTCTTTAAGTTCCTCCTTAAATCTTGGGGCCAGACTTTTCCCAATCTGTAGCTGCTTGGTGAGGTCTTTCGGATCGATGGGGAAAATCTCCAGTTCTTCCATGAGAGCCGCCTGGGGGTCAATTTCAGTAACTCGTGGGTCGAGTTCATCGAGTGTTGGTAACTTAAGGCTACAGACACCTGTTACCATATTCATATCCCTAGGCTCAGCTTTCCTTATAGAATTAAGGTAGCACTCCCTGGCTCCTCTTTGGTCTCCCCTTACCGTTGCCACCCCTTTATCAGTTAAAAACTTCATGCACAAATGGTGAATGGAAGTAACTGCTCCCAAGTCCTTCAACGCGGGCCTTCCCAATACCCCGTGATAGGCAGATCGGCTGTCTACTACTAGAAATTCCATGAAGTTCATCATTGACAAGGGGGGTTCTCCCATCTCCACCGCGAGGGTAATCTTGCCTTTGGGTATGATACAGTCTCCAGTGAAACCAAACAAAGGCGTGCTGGTAGGGGTCAGTTCGTGGTCCAAAATCATCTTATCAAAGGTGGATCCGAAGAGAATGTTCACTGAACTGCCATTGTCTACCAGCATTCTTCTCAATCCGTTCCTCGCTATCACGGCTCTTACGACTAAAGCATCACAATGGGGGTAATGAATACCCTTCGAATCCTCATGCGTGAATGCAATGGGATGTGATTGGTTCCTCCGAGAGCCGTTGCCCACAATATAACTGGTCAATGGAAGGCCCCTTGCCTCTCGAATATATTTCCTCTGTGAGTTTCGGGTTTCTCCTCCTACGTATGGGCCTCCGCAAATTGTGTCGATTTCGTGGATTGGGGCGTCCTCTAATCTACCTCGGTGGTTTCTCCGTTGATGCTCCCCCGAGCCCCTTTGCCTTTCTTGTTCTCTTCCACGAGGAGACGCTTCCCGATGACGGGAAGGGGCCTCATCTCTCCCAGGCCGTTGATGTCGCCTGGGAGGGGGCCTGCTCCTGGGCCTGGAGGTATTCCGGTCGTTGCTCCTGGGACTTGGGTTTCTAGGATGCAGGGCTATGTCTCTACAATCCTCGGTGGCGTGGCTGTAAGAGCGGTGATATGTGCAATACCCCTGGGAGTTAGTTCTTCCCTGGTTTGAACCTCTTCCCCGGCCTCGCCCTCGACGGGGGGCCTGTTGTGTTGACGCGTTTGCTTGGGCGCCGGCGGCTGGTACATCCTCATAAGCCAAGGTGGGTACAGCATTCAATGTGGCTGCGGCAAGCGCTTGGCCTGAGCCATGGGAAACTTCAACACTGGGTTGGCTCCATTGTTGATCCATCAAATGGGAGGTTGGGCCCCTCCCACGCTGCCTTTGTTGAGGCTGTAGGCCTCTGCTTGCCCTATTCCTGTGCTCTATCAATTCTTCATTGATGATTTCCCGCCGCATCATTTCTAACAGTGCATCGTAAGTAGCGGGGTCTTGGTTCTGTACATCCCTCCAAAATAACGTGTTCATATTTAGGCCTCCTCTTAGGGCGGATAGAGCCTCACGATCTGTAACTTGGACGCAGCAGGTCATTTCGTCCGTGAAGCGGGATAAAAAGCTTTTCAGAGTTTCCCCAGGTTGTTGTCTCATGTCCTGGAGGCGTTGGATAGGGGCCTCACCTTCTTTGCTTACTGCGAATCTCTTTAGAAAGGTGGTTTTGAATTCTGGCCAGCTTCGAATACTCCCTGGCGGTAGCCTACTATACCAAATCTCTGCGGCTCCACTCAGAGTTAGGTGGAAGGCTCTACACTTGACAGCTGGGGTGGCACCTCGCAGGCTCATGTGCGTCTTATAGCTGTTCAAGTGCTTCGCTGGATCGCCTCTCCCATCATACTTTGGTATTTTAGGCATCACATAGTGGCTCGGAGCCTGGGCGTTCCTTAACTCTCTCGAAAATGGCAAGTTGTCGTCGTCGTCATCCAAATCACAAGATCTCTGTGGACCGTCTGAATCATAATTAGCTTCTGCACCATATCTAGGTGGATGTAGGGGCAGTCTATTCTGGGGTTCAGCCTCCTCTTCCCTCCTGTCTCCACGACGAGGCGGTACAGCGCGGGGGGCATTTTCTTGCCTTTCCTCCGGCTGCCAAGTGTCAGGAGGTGGGGGCGATGGTCTATTTCTTGGAGCTCACATTTCCTGTCCAAAAGGGTCGGTCTGGTATCCAACCTCCTCTCCCCTGAGATGTCCACGACGAGGCGGTACAGCGCGGGGGGCATTTTCTTGCCTTTCCTCCGGCTGCCAAGTCTCAGGAGGTGGGGGGCGATGTCTATGCCTAGGTGCGGGGCTTAGTCTATCAAATACACTAGCAGACCTCTGGAGCCTCGGTTCTGATTCGTATTCAGTAGGATAGTTATTCCCCACGTCGAACGCGGTCCCGGTAGGTCGGTCAGAAGCGTAGTTGGAAGAAACATCGACTCCCACGACCCTTTCCGTTGGGCTTCCTTCTCTAGGGCGCCTGGGAGGGCCCGTCCTTTGGCTTGGTCCCTCGTCAGGTCTGTATTGTTCCTGGGGGACGTAAGGAGAAGGCGGGGGCCCTCCCTGACCATGCATGTGCATCAACAGTTCTTGCATTGCCAAGTTTTGATTGGTGATGCTCCTCATATGAGCTGCCATGGTCGCCATTTCTCTAGTTAACTGGGCCGTCAACCTTCTACCACCTCGCCTGTGATGGTGGTGGGGTCGGCGTCGGGCCGCCGGGGCCTCGGTTTCGGTTTCTCTATTTCGCCTGGGAGGAGCTTCCTCGTTCGAACTCATATTGCTTTTTCAACTCTGGGGGCTTCCTCTTGTTCCTTTTTTCAAGGACAAATCCTACTTAAAGGGGGATGCCTATCAATACCTGTTAAAAGAAAGCTTTTTCCACAGGATTGCTCGTGGTTCTCAGTGTTCGAGTTCCCACAGACGGCGCCAATCTGTTGACCCCAAAAAATGTTGTCAACAGTTTCCGGACCCACACGTGCAAGTGCAAGTCTCGAAAACGTACGTGTACTGAAGAATGTTCAAAAAAGAGTCTCGAACCCGAACATAGAAGGAACGCGATGTAATCGTTGTAAGAGTCCAGCCACAAGAAACCCGATTTGCCTTTTTTCTTTTAGATTTCTTACCTTATGTATGCTCTCAGATATTAAGCGTATTTTTTGTATTCAAATTTTCATCATCCTTTTCTATTACATGGCTGGGGTATTTAAAGTGTTACAAATAGAATGGTGATCGTCGGATCAATGTACACGTGGCCTCATCTCCCAGGCCCGGGCATCACATCTTAGCCATCAAGTCTTCTCAAGTCCTCTTCCCTATATCTATATACTCAATTAAATACTCTTACATTGACAAGACAAGACGAGTTGCTTTATGCAAGGGTCACATCAATCAATCGGTCACACAGATTCTCATCATTGCAGTATCCCCATAAACGAGGCTTGGGCCTCGTTTGGCTATAAGGGCCTGGGAAGAGGTCTTCACAGATAGCCAGTAACAATAGTAAATGAATTTTCAACATAATTTCCCCGATCGAATACTTTTCCATATTAAACTATTTCTTTTTCTGGCCCCAGTTTCTGGTAAACTCACTCAATTACTGATTTGAAGTTGAAAAGTAGATTTCAACCAAATTGAACAAAGAGTTCTGATATATGTGTCCCAGCACTAATAATGAGAGTGAAAAATAGACCAATCAAAATCCCACTCCTTTTCGCAAGGGAATAAATATTTCTTTCCAAATTTTTCATTTTTTTTTATCGGGCTTAGATTTCATATATTTTCGTGTATATTATGACTTCAATTTGGCTTAAATACTTGATAATTATATAATACGAGTCTTGTCTTTCATTGTTAATGCTAATCCTTTTCATTTACTTTCGCATCATTGAAGGATTTTGACTCCAGTTATGTTTTACAAAATCTGATCATGTCCTTTTAATATCTTGACGTGTTCGAGTTGGCATTTGTTTTTCTTTATGCTGCCCATACGTTTCTTTTACTACAGTTATTCTTCTGATCACGAATTATCTTTAGAAATAAAAGCAAAGAGATAATGAAAGTAGTATCAGTTATGCTTTCTCTAGAATAGTGTAATGAAAGATGCCACTACTGTTATTCTTTTGAAGCATTGTTTGAGACTCTTGAAGACCTGAGAGTACCTTAAAAACATGTTTAATGTCCAATTCATTTCTTGGTCTTAATGCTCACATCCTTTATGGCACCAATTGAATGTCATAGAAATTCTTGCATTCATTATGATATGATTAATGATGCAATATCTTTCTGCTTGACAGAGAATGCAAGATCTTCCCTTTCTTCTCAAGAGATTGTCGCAAGATTTTATCAATCCACAAAGATCACTCCCGCTTGTTGTGCGGGCACGTGTTTTCCTGGCAGTTAAGTTCTCACTCCCCAATATGCAACAATGACAGCATATGTTATCACACTTCTCATTTTTGAGAGTCATACTTGTGAGATTATAAACCAAGCTCATATAAACCACCAAATCAACACCACAATGAACATCCAATCTCCAAACCAACAACACCACCAATGGTTGCTTCCAAGGTGCCACAAAGGCTGAGTGTGAGTGAAGTTTCGATAGCCCAAATAAGCCACAAAGGCTAAGAGATGAGAAGAAGAGAATAGCACAAAGCAAGAACTCTCTTTTCTCTCCTAATTCTCACGGCTCCAACCTTCACACTAGGGCTAGACACAAGAAAACTAACCCACTTATAAGCCAAGCATAAGGGGGTTTCTAGGTCAAACATAAGTGGCCCAATAAGTACCAATTAATGGACTTCCAACTCTAAAACCATTCAATTAATGGGCCGGGCCATGAGTAACACCAATAAATTGGGCTACTTCAAATGGTCCACTTAGGTAATCGGAATGGTTCGTTCATTGTGATATAAACATTTCACTTCAATCATCGACCGAGGTCTATGAAGTTTAATCCAAACTATAAAATCGGTTTAACATCATCGCTCGGATTTATTGGGTATCAAAAACCCAACAATACTTAAATTACATGTAGCAGCCATGTTATCTTATTTGGTAGTTATCATCTATTAAGTGAAGGTTTATATTAACATGAAAAACTCGGGAGAAACAAGCACAAAGTAAACATGTTTTAAAACTTTAGTAAACTCTAATATAGAGTTTTGGCAGAAGTTAACTTCAAGAACTTCTCTTTGACACAGCTTTATGGTTCATGAAAGTAGCCTTGAATGAGAGGCCTCTTAATGGTATGCACACGAAGATTTCCAAATTTTCATGGCTTGTCGTTTTGAAATTTTTGTTAAAATATGCTAAGCCACTTATTTAACCCGGTATTAGCGGTTCGTACTTAGGGATACAATTAGATGGATGCTTTTAGAGTTGTGGAATGTTTTTCCCTTGATGTTCATTTAGGGAAGTTTCTAACTTTTGAGCAGTTTTTGATTTTTATTTTGCTAATGTGCAGATGACAGTGAGCGCTATATATGTCCTCAGCCCCGTGGATATTATCCCTGAAGGTACAAATGGTTGCAAACCGTCTTTTATTTGCATTCTTATTATGTTCATGTTAGTTCAACCTTATTTCCCGTGACAGCGCTGCTAGGTATCATTGGTCTTCTTGATGATTTCATTATCGTGTTGATATGCTTCCTCTATGTTGCTGCACTTTATAGATCTGTTCTCATGGAGGGTCTTAAGGTCGACTGGAGTTTTAATTGCAACTACCAAAGAAAAGGATTTACATTCTTGCTGTTGAAGTTATGGTTTTACTCTTTTCTATTGTAGCAGTGGCACAATCGTATACATTGAATTGTATTGAATACACCACATTTCAACGTATTCTTCATTGTTCTCCCTTTTTCTTTGGATAGAATATACTGACATTCCAATTGAAATTGCTCGAACTTTCACACTTTCAGCTGAAATAGATTAATCAAACATTCCAATTAATCAAAACACTCATCTTATTACTAATAATTATTAGAAAATTGATAATAATCATTTTTTTAATCTTATTATTTTAGAAACCAATTTACATTGTTCATATTATGAAAGTTGATTATGCAAACAAAAAACTAACCATCATGGCACAACAAAAATTTCATTTCATTTCAATAATTCTTATTCTATTATATTTTCACGAGAATGGAATGTTACACAAAAATTTTCTACTTCCTCCAAAATGTGTTATATTTTTATATAACATATTGAATTAATAAATTAGAGTATCAATGTCGAATCTTAAAAGAGTCCAAAATGGCTCCAATGTATACAATACTACTATTAATGTATATGGTCCAATATAATCTTGTAGTACTAAAGTATATAAAAAGGAAAACTGACTCAGAGTTCAGTATGGATGAGATATTCTTCTTCCTCTGCTTTATTAATGATGTCCTTATCAGAGGAAGCAAGGCATTCAGCTGAAGGTTGAACGTATCCATAACCAAAGCCGGCAGCAGAATTGCAGTAGGTTTCGACTGTGCCATCCTTTCTATGTAAGTTGATGTTATTGAGCACTATGTGGGTACATGGGATTGTGTCACTGCAAGCAAATTTGATGGCCTTTTGGCTTCTTGAAGTTCCACTGATGTTACGGTACATGATTTGGCTTATTGCCACTGCTGAAGTCTATTGAAAATGAAAAGAAAAGCACATTTAGGATATTTGATGGAGAAAACAATTTTAACCACAGAAAGTTGCATGTTATTCACCAATATATGCACCTGATTTTGGCAAGCTGATGGTGAATCGCAGTAAAATTGGTCGATGATAATGGGATTTGAAACATTTTGCATAATCACATTTTGGTAGCTTACTGCACGCACATAACCAGATCCTCCCTACAAAACCCAGACTTTCCTTCAATTCTCAAACAGATTATAAATGATTCTGAAGACAAGAAAATTACCTGCCAAGTCTTGATCCTAAGGCCATTGGTTGAACCTCGAAGGAATGCATTATCCAGAACTATCTTTTCAACTATACCGGTGGAGTTGTCCTTCCCAAGACTACCTATGCTGGTGTATCATAATCATGAAAGATACTTTGCAAGTAAGTACAACAGTATAGAATACATATTCGAATCGTATCTTATTCATTGACTGTTGTAATTAATTTCGATAAGAATTTTATACCTAATAATGCAGAATGTGCAGAACTACAAATAAATGTTGTACCTGATTCCATGACCAGGTCCGCAATAGATGGTCTTCATCTTGATATTTGAGCTGGCATTGACAATTGAAACACAATCGTCTCCTGAACACCACAGTCCAACATCACCATGTTTAAGGAGGTTATAACGTATCATATTGTATCATTAAATTTGAAAATATCGAATCTATTCGAAGTTAAATTAAATACGATATGCATGTTGGAAGGCATATGGAGAGAACCTGTTCCAATTTTGCAATTCTGGAGTATTACATTTGTTGATGCAGTGATATGGATTCCATCAGTGTTGGGACTATCCTCTGGTGCTGAAACTTTTACATTCAACACACGTACGGAGTTGGATCGTGAAATGACAAAGTGCATCTGTTGGCTGTTTTGAATTGTAAGGCCTTTCACCCTTATGGCAGAACTTGAATCTATTGTCAATGCCTGCAATTTTATTACATTAAGTTTTCATTTCTACACGTCGTTATTATTATTATTTTTTTTGCTGCATACAGTTCACGGTGTTTGCATGATAGATCTACTTAGTAGGGATAAGAACCTCACAGTTGGTGCTCCTTTGCATGGCTGGAAAAATGAAAATGTAAAAAACTAAGTAAACAGTAAGAATATGGTCATAAAATTCGTTCTTGTTAGTTAAAAACCAGAATAAGTAATGAAAATTACATTGGACTTGTTCTTTTTACAAGATGCTGCCCACCATTTACTGCCTGAGCCATCAATAATTCCACCTCCTTGGAAAAGAACCTTGGTTAAATTAGAAAACTCAAGCCAATTCCTTGAATTTTTGGGGCCCCAATTCTTTGGTTCATCTGGTGCTACAATCGTTCCTTCAATCTGTATCGTTGATTAATGTTGTATTAGTAAAACACAAAACCAAAGCTTAATCTATTAAAGAGATAAAAATACCTGGATTACTAACTTGTCAGCACAAGGCCCTCTAAATCTTGTAGCATTGACTAGATAACGGCGTCCTTGAGGAACTAGGAACACAGATTTTGGTGTAGAACAAGCTTGTTTCCATGCATTTACAAATGCCTAAAGATAGTAACACAAATGTAGAAAAGAACGTAAATTTTAAGATTAAGAAATAGGACAAAAGGGTGCCTTAAATGATTGTACTCACCTGAGTATCATCGGATGTTCCATCTCCAACTGCACCAAATGCATCCACATTCACAAGAATCTTGTTTGCACGATCAGATTCCCACGATGGCAACTCCAAGAGCTCGAATTCCTCATTTCCATTTTCTTCTACATCCAAATTCTCGAGCTCCCCAAGAATCTCGAATTCTGGAAAAAAATTTGGTTCTGCATTTCTACAAAGCACCAAAAGCAGAACCAGAAAGGCAAGAAATAGAAACTTGTCCATGATATCTAGGTAGGTTTTGTATTTGTTATGCTAGATTGCTTTGATTTACATAAATGAAGTGAACCCCATAGGGATATTAATTTATAAGTATGATTCAAATGGAGGGATTTGTGTGGGTACATGGCTTGGCTTGGAAGGTGGACATGGAAGTGTTGCATATGCCTACACTTGAAGTGTAAGATTATATAATTTTGGATGATTTTGCTTTACTCTTGAGAATAGTGGCCCAATGCATCGACATCCATAGTCAAACTGACTAGTGCTATATAATTTTCTTTTGTGTATTATTTTTCAGGTACCTATTCCATTACAGGTTGCCATATAATGTGGTCCAGCATATAGGATAATTTGGCATTCATAGATATGAACCTTGACTGCAACTTATAATTTGGAAGACTCTATTGAAGAAACCAGATGGTATAATGTCTAATCTCTGTTTATTCTTTTTCGAACTTTGTTTTGACGTATTTTTGTCATCAATTTTCCATTAGTTATTATCACATATAATTTCTCGCGATGATTTTTGTCAAACATGCTCTATGAAATGAGGAGCACATATCGAGTCGCACTTTTGTAATTGTTGTTTTTTCTTATTTAATGATATGAAAAGCAAACAAGTTTTTTTAAGCCTTCGTAAACAAACTTTGGATCGAAATTGTACCCAACGACAAAACGTCCTAATTAATTAATGAAAATTTGATGATAAGAACGTAACAAAAAAAGTGGAGACATAATCACATAAACACGATAATAAGCAAATGATGTAAACATTTTGTCCCTATTTGTTACAAATTTTTTAAAACTTATTTTTTTCCCCCTGAACTCATTTTCAAACCATTGTTTCTCCCAATAAAATAATTTTGTCTAGACCCGTAACTTTTTCATATTTTTTAGCCATGCATTTTCGAAAAAAATTAGTTCCTACAAAATTTAATCTTAAAAAGTCTACATTAAAGGAGTATCCCAAACTCATTTTCAAAAGGTTATTTCTCCCAATAAAATAATTTTGCTACCACGCATTTAAAAATAAATAAATTATTTTTCACAAAATTTATTTTTAAAAAGTTTACATTAAAGGAGTATCCTAAACTCATTTTCATACGGTTGTTTCTCTAAATAAAATAATTTTGCTGCAATGCATTTATTTTTCACAAAATTTATTCTTAAAAAGTCTACATTAAATATTCCTTTAATGTAATTAAAATTAGTTCAAGAAACAAAAATGTAGAGTGTATATATATAAATCTAGAATCTTAACTTTTTCCCATTAATTTAATAGAGAAAAATTCACAACTCAAACTTTATCTATTCCAAAATAAAAAAATCAGGCCCAAGGTTTAGAATTGCAAAAATCTAGTTTTTCAGGAATTAATTAATTATATTTTACAATTATTATATTAAATTAAATATTTAATTGTAATATAATATAATTAACCTACTCACCTCCACCCCACTGCTCCGGCGACTATTTCGGTGACTAACGACTACTTCGGCGACTATTCTCCGGCCGCGCTTAATTTCGACGACGATTCCGGTGATCGTTCCGCCGTCGCTTAATTTCGACGATTGCTCTGATTCCAGCAATTGTTAAGGTTCCAATTATATACAATTTGGTAACAGACATCTTATTAATTAATTAAAAACTAATTTTTGGTCACAACTTATCAAATTAATTTGTCACATATTATTTTCAAGGTCATAAATCAAAAAATTTATCGATGACAATTAACTTCATTGGTCACAGATTTTTTAAAAATTACAGAGAACAGAGGTCACATATTTTCAAATGTGTCGGTCACAGATAATATTTTGAGTCACAGATTAACGACTTTTAAGGTCACGATTTAATAGTTAGCCACCACCAATAATTGGTTACAGATCGACCAATTAGTTAATCACAGACACTTAATTTTAAGGTACTCACAAAGAACCATATAGTTGGTCCCATATACTCAAACACCCCGTCCACTAATCCACCGCCAACATTGGTCACAGATCGACCAACTAATTGGTCACATACACCCAAACACTCGTTCCTCTATCCCAATCCACCACCAATAATTGGTCACAGACATGCTTCGTCGCATCCCTGCCTCCACCGCCATAATCATCCACCAACAATAACACTAGCAACAACCACCACCCAAACCACTAATATCTGCCCAAACCACCACCACCAGATCCGCCACCAACAACAGTCACACATACAGATCCGCCCCACACCCATAGATCCACCGCTGAGCTACGCACCCACCTACAACAGATCGGACGAGACGCTGCCGCCCCACACCCACAGACCCATCGCCCGAGAAAAATGTCAAGGCGATGCTGCCAGTCATTACAGCTAACAAGCTGCTGACAATCATTTTACCCACCCATTTTCCTCGTCCACCCACTTAAAACCTTGGCAGTAGCGTCGTGACACAGCAACTACGACGATGCTGCTCAGAGAGATGATTGAGAGAGAGAGAGAGAGAGAGAGAGAGAGAGAGAGAGAGAGAGAGAGAGAGAGAGAGGTGTGAAGGGTGTGTGTGTGTGTGTGTGAGAGTGAGAGGAATTGATAAATAAATTAGGGTTTTAAACAATTAATTATTTAATAAAAATAATAAAAAAACCCGATAAATGAAAAAAAAAAAAAAAACGTGAAAATCTGATATTTAAAAATGCCAACTTAAGGACCAGATTTGGTGTAATTTCCTCTAATATCAATATTAGTTGGGCTCTGCAATTACGGGCTGCCTAACAGAGCAGCCTATGTCCACATTGGTTTGGCGCCAATTTTACCCTCCCTTTCCAATCACAAAAGTCTCTCTTCCCCCTCTGCTTAGTGCTTACTCTCGGTCATGGATACAGAAATTGAACGGCCCACAGACACAGCCCAAATGGAGATCGAAGAGCCCATACCGATAGAGCCACCGAGGATCCACCGCCTCGACCAGGCTGTGGTAAACAGAATCGCCGCCGGTGAGGTCGTTCAACGGCCAGTCTCCGCCGTCAAAGAGCTGGTCGAGAACAGCCTCGATGCTGACTCCACCTCCATCTCCGTCGTCGTTAAGGATGGCGGCCTCAAGCTCATCCAAGTCTCCGATGACGGCCATGGCATCCCCGTATTAATTCCCCCCTTTTACATCGCTACACGCTATTATATCGCACATTTTAATATATGCAAAATTACTTACACGTGCCTGTCCTTGCGTGCATACTCCATTTGTTGTCGTCGATGTATACTGTAAAGTTAGGAAAAAGTACGAAAGTGATGAAATGAGAAACTCTGATATTAGAATGTTTTGTTACAATTTGGAAATCAGTGTGAGAGAAATAGTCATCAAAGGGAAAATGTCAAAATATCTTGAGCTACATTAATTTTTTAAATATATTTTGGGAGATTTGTGGATGTTGCTGATTGTAACTCTTTCATACTTCTCATATATGCATAAGTTTACTGATTTGATCTTATTTTTATTCTGTTTTCATTGTTATATAGCATGATGATTTACCAATATTATGCGAAAGGCACACGACATCAAAGTTAAGTAAATTTGAGGATTTGCAGTCCATTAAGTCAATGGGGTTTAGAGGGGAGGCCTTGGCAAGTATGACCTACGTGGGGCATGTCACAGTCACCACCATTACCAAGGGTCAGCTTCATGGTTACAGGTATTGTTGTCATGCAAAAGTCATTCAATTAAAAAAACCAGATTAAAGATCACATATTTATATCTTGTATGTCCATAACCCATACACATTTTTTTAGTCTTTACTCAAGTGTTGTTTTTTCTAGTATATATCAAATACTTTTGTGCCCATTTTCCCTTGTTTTTATGCTGTTGTTATTTTTTCTAGGTTTGAAAGGAAAAAAACATACAATTGAAAACAATTTTTTTTTTGGCACCAAAATATGTACTTTCTATGTTCTTATGTGTTCTTATGGATAATTAGGGCAACATATAGAGATGGTATGATGGAGCACGAACCAAAAGCATGTGCAGCTGTGAAGGGGACTCAAATAATGGTAGGATTTTGATTTGCTGATGTTTTTTTTTTCTTTAATTCTTTCCTGGTATTTAGGCGCTGATTTAAGGCTTTTGGTATCCAATAAATTTCAGTATTTAGTTTTTAAACCATGTACACACACGTAAAATAAAAAGAGAGGGATTTTATGCATAATTTAAGAATGAAGGCATGTTATTGTTCAAAGGTTCATTTTTGGAACTAGCGATCACGTATCCCTTCTTCTTCTCCTTTTTTTTTTTACAGAGTTGAAATGCAATAGGAAAGTAGATGTTTTCATGGTCTACTTGAATTGTTTTTGACGTGCTATTCATTTACCAGTATGTTGTGCATTTATAATTCATATTCCTTCCACACTCAGATTGAGAATTTATTTTATAACATGACTGCTCGGAGGAAAACACTTCAAAATTCTGCTGACGACTATCCAAAAATTGTGGACCTGATTTGTCGGTTTGCTATACACCATAATAGTGTGAGCTTCTCTTGCAGAAAGGTTAGTCACTTGGAAAAAGTAATTATCATGATATCTTCAATTCTCTTTCATTCTATCCAAGAATTGAAGACTTATGCACATCTTGGATAAATTTTCCTCTGTACTCAGCATGGAGCTTCTAGACCAGACATTCACTCTGTGGTAACATCTTCAAGGCTTGATGCTATCAGATCTGTCTATGGGGTGTCAGTTGCTCGAAATCTCATAAAGATTGATGCTTCTGATAGTGATTCTTCGAGTTCGATTTTTAGTATGGATGGTTTCATTTCAAATTCTAATTACATTGCAAAGAAGACAATAATGGTGCTTTTTATCAATGGTACGTACTTGCTTCTTGACTCTTGGTAAATTAATTGTAAATTGGTCCTCAGTTTGTTTTCTTCTGGTAACACATTCAAGAGTCATTATCTAACTCCAAGTCTTTGCTATAGTTGCAGACCATAATGGTCTTGTTTAATTATTTTCTTTTTTTTAACCTTGAGGGGTAGCTCAATTGGTCAGGCGGCCTTGGGTTTGCTCCTCAATGGTCACCAGTTCGAGTCCCCTCAGGGCTACTGAGGTGAGAAACGGTTGTAAACTTCAGGGCCCCGTGGGATTAGTCGAGGTGCGCGCAAGCTGGCCCGGACATCCACGGTTATAAAAAAAGAAAAAATTATTTTCTTTTTCAAGTAGCTATGTCAACAAGCCGAAAAAAAAAGCTTGGGCTCGGGTTGAGCTTTTTTGTGTCCGAGTCGAGCCCGATCAAAAAAAATAAGGCTCGGCCCGAGCTTTCAGTCCGAGCCTTAGCGGGCCGGGCCGGACTCGTTTTTTTGTTTTTTTAATCTCAAATCTACATTTTCTACATTTTTTACTTAAAAAATTTAAAATTTGTACGGTTTATACGTACTATAAATCAAAGAAAAAAGTTCGAGTTCGACTCGAGCTTTTTTGGGCCCAAGCCAAGTTGAGCAAAGCCCGACCAAAAAAATGAGGCTCGGCCCGAGCCCGAGCCGGCGAGCTTTTTTGCCATCCCTATTTTCAAGTAGTTGAAACAAATATTTTTAGTTTTTACAGACTAAATGCTTATATTTTACAATATTCAGGACTCGTTTTACACTATTTTCTATATATATGTTGCAATAATTGCCTAGATTCTGATATCTCTCTCCCTCACCCTCTTGGAATTTTTTTTCTCTGTGCATCAAATTTGTAAGCCCCTAGACTCTTGTGATATTTGCCTCACCTTTTCTTTTAACTTTCTTATTCAGATAGACTGGTGGAGTGTGGTGCTCTCAAGAGGGCAATTGAAATCGTTTATACTGCAACATTGCCCAAGGCATCAAAACCCTTCATTTACATGTCAATCAAATTGCCAACTGAGCATGTTGATGTGAATATACACCCAACAAAGAGAGAGGTACATATAATATTAGCAATAAACGAGAACTCAAAAATCAATATGTTGATCAGAAGTTCTCTCTGAGGTCAATATACCCATTGATTTGAAGTTTTGTTGCCATAAGGGTGCCATTTTATTTACAGGTGAGCCTCCTGAATCAAGAAGTTATAATCGAGAAGATACAATCTACCATTGAGTCAAAATTAAGGAACTCCAATGAATCACGAACATTTCACGAACAGGTACTTTCAGCAAATTCTGTACTGGAAGTGTGATTTACTTCTTCTTGATAATAGTTCACTTCGTGTTTATTCATGCTTTAAGCTTTTAATACCTATACTGTTACTTCTCATATGGCTTATTTACTGTTTCTTGTTGATCTTCTTCTTCTCATTTGGCTTATTTGTTGTCTTGTCTTGTCTTTTTCTTTTCACGCGAGGCAGATGGTGGACCCGTCTTTATCTGGTTCCATGGCTATGGGCAAAGATTCACCTAATAATCCCTCATGTTCTGGTACGGAAAAAATAAAAAATATATGGAAATAAAGTGGAGTTGGACTTATTTTAAATGTTTGTTATTTTGGACTTTTCCCTTTGATTATCCAAGCACGTGTTACTATGTAGGACAAAAATCACAGAGAGTACCCGTGCACAAAATGGTACGAACAGATTCACAGGATCCTGCTGGAAGGTTGCATGCATACTTGCAAGTTAACCCTTCTAGTCAGCTTCAAGGAAGTTCCTGCTTGACCTCTGTGAGGTACTTCACTTTGCATGTTAACATATTCAGATGATAATGCAAGTCAAAATAAAACGTTTTGTTGATAATTTACAGGATTCAGTCATTCACTTTATTCAAGTGTTAGATGGAATGAGAAGTTACTAACCCGGACATCCATGGTTATCCAAAAAAAAAAAAATATCTTACCTTATTACCATGTTCAATATTTTGATATCATATCTATATTTTTTTGAAAGGTAATCAAATATTTTATTAATTAATGCATAATATACATGAAGTGTATTATCAATTTAAATCAGAAAGTAACATCATGAAATTAGGCAGCCCGTCTATATGCTTAGTGGCCCCATTATTAAACCAAGTATACAATGTCAAATAAAACAATTCCCTGGTCTGATATGTTGTCTGTGTTTGGTCTTCAAAACAACCTCTGTTTCTTTCTCTCCACATACACACCATACGATGCAACTCGGAATATGGTCCCATACAAGATTGCTATCCTTATTTCGAAACTTTTTCCATGCTTTTAACATGTCTTCCATACGCCATTACCCAATCCATGTGCTGCGACGCCAAAATATCGTTCCACGAGCAGCATCACAATGAATGAACAAGTGGTCAATCGTCTCCCCATACCTCTTACACATATAGCATCACTCTGTAACATAAAAATCCCTTGTACGAAGGTTATCCACCGTTAACATCTATCATCTGACCACCGTCCATAGTAAAAATGTCACCCGTGGGGCAGTTTACATTTTCATACCATCTTCCAGAGAAATGAACTCTCCACAAGTCCCAATAAGAATTTAAAATAAGTGCGAACTGAAAAAATACTATCTCGTGTTAACCTCCATTTGCTACAATCACCCTTTCCTGCCCTAATATGTACCTCGTATAAAGATGTCAAAAGCATCGCATAATCATCCAATTCTCAATCCTGCAAACCTCGGCCAAAAATAATGTTCCAACTGGAAATCCCATTATGAATATCTATATGCATCTTGAATAAAAATATAGCGCCTGTTTGAGCCCCATTTTTTTTTTGCCCAAAATGCATTTTGGAATGGTATTCTATTGAAAAATGTGTGGTTAAAAATTAAAGAAAAGTTTTTGATTTGAGTGTAATATTATTTTATTGAAGAATGTGTGGTCGAAAATAAGAAAGAAAAAAAATATATTTTGGAAATAATGGGTACCAAACAAGGGCAAAGTAATAAATTCAGCTAGGCCTTTTCTTTGTTTGCTCATTCATTGTTTTCAATGCAGATCTTCTATCAGACAAAGGAGAAACCCTAGGGAAACTGCAGATCTTACTAGCATTCAGGAACTTGTTGAAGATATTGATTCCAATTGCCACTCTGGTATAGGTCATATATCCATTATAATTAGAAAACATTTTCACCACAGTGGCTAGTGTTTCTACTGACCTGAGTTGTTAAAGGGTTGCTGGATCTTGTTGGGCACTGTACATATATTGGGATGGCAGATGATGTTTTTGCTCTGCTTCAGCACAAGACTCACCTTTATCTTGCTAACGTGGTTAACTTGAGGTAACTCATCATTTTACTAATTTGATTCCTGGTTAATTTAAAATCTTTGCTTGTTTGAGAGAGATGAATCAAGGTTCTTTCTTATACCAAACTTTACTTTCTTAACGTTTGATTACATTTTACTTCTAAGATGTTGTGTTCCCCAATTTTCTCTGATGAGTTCAAATATGTAGTAAACTTTATGCACTGGAAGTAGAAATTCTCGAAGTGAGAACAAATGATGAGCTCTTTTACTCCTTATTTATGCTACTTTATGAGTGGAAGCATAGTGGCTGATCTGGCTAAATCATCAGAAGAAAGTGGATTTTCAATATGATTATTCCTAGTGTTTGTAGGTTATGAAGCACCCTTAGTCCCTTGCATTCATCAGAATGCTGATTCCATAGCTGCTCACTCTGCTATCTGATGATGCCAAGCCTTAAAACCAATAGTTTTTTTCTGAACATCTTTATCTCCTGCATTAAGTCTCTTAAATCGATCACATTTCCATGGCTGATTTGCTTCATTTATAATAGGATTATTTGAAAAATAATTTGTCATAGATAATAAGTGTAAAATTTTTGATGGACGAGTGAAAAAGAAAAATATATGACAGCAAACTTGATTTTTTATCCATTACATCTTGATACGAGGAATTCCAAGGTTATTCTTTATTTTCGAAACCTGATTTAGGACAGCAAGAAAACCCCCTTTCTAACCCAGAATTCAGTTTTTTTTTTTTTTTGCTTCCCTGGGCAATTTAGGATAAATGGAAAAGTAGAACTTCTTTAGAAGATAACAAAATGGTTGTTGACTGTTATTGAAGGAGCAAAAAAGGGCCAGTTCAGTTGTCAGTTAATGGAACCTTCAACAGTAGTAAATTTTTTGCTTTATTGTATAAGGGTGTTAAAACTAAATATTAGGTAAACTAATATTGTTACTTATGTAACAATTTTTATGATGGGGATGGATGTTCAAGTTAGTAACTTGCAGGTCCACCTGGTTTTTAAAATTGTATAGGCAATTTCGACATCTGCTAGCAGCACTGATTTAACAGAAAATGATATTCACTAACAATGAAACTATTGCCTGTCTTGTTTTGTTTTTCTACTAGGCCAAAACTTGCATTCTTGAAAGTTTGACTTACTAAACTTGTATAACATAAAGTCTTTCATATGCGGTCTTGATCCACAGTCGTGATTTTACATAATCAATACTTTGTTTGACATAATAATCCTAATGTTTCCTTTGTTTGCGATGCTCTGACAGCAAAGAGCTTATGTACCAGCAAGTTTTGCGGCGCTTTGCTCATTTTAATGCAATTCAACTGAGCGACCCTGCTCCGTTGCGAGAATTGTTAATGCTGGCACTGAAAGAGGAAGATTTAGATCCAGAAGCCAATGAAAATGAGGGCCTAAAAGAAAAGATTGCCGAAGTAACTCATCTTAGACTTAGCACTAACTATTAATTCTGTAAAATATAAGGACTGTGTTGCAGCTTTGCATAAGATTGAATTAGTTTTTTATGTTTTGATTTTTAAAGGTTGCACTGCATTTCTTTGCTGGGTTTTATTAAAGTTTCTTTCTTCACATTAGTGCTAGACCTAGTAGCCACAGAAGTTTATCATTTCAGACTTCAAGCATACTATACTTTTAGGACTAGTTTTATTAATTATTGATTTTCAACACTTTAAAGTTTTTTGGCACACCTATATTTAATCCCATCCCGTTTTCATCATCCTCAATGTCCCATATACTACTTCCGCTGCATCACAAACCAATCCTAATTACCAGTGGCACCCTTAACTATTGCCCTATTACTTCTGTACCACTATCACACCTATTGTAATACCATATCAAGGCTGTCATTTTGGAATTAAAAAATGAAATTTCATTTTATATCTGGACCTAAAATATTTATTAGATAGACGAGTTCTGTAGATACTAGATAGCTGTTTATAACCTATTCCAGTAGATTGGCAAGTTCCTATTCTTGCCACTAAACCTTAATAGATTAATTGCTTATGTAAGCACTTGATGGGCAGATTATGTTCAACAAAGGATCTAAAGAGGTATTGATCCAATTGTTAGCTCTAAGCTTCATTATTTGAATCAATACACATAAATGTAGATAATATGCTCCTAAATTCCTCAACTTACATCTTCTAATCAAATTAAAGAATCAGTCCAATTAAGCCCCTGTTTGGTACATATTAAAATTTTCATTTTCATTCTTCTACTCATTTTCAACTACACATTCTTCAATAAAATAATAATTTCCATCATTTCAATAATTTTTCCTTCTTTTTCAACCACATATTCTCCATCAATTTACTATTCTAGAATACATTCTTCCAAAATAATGTGGCTTAAACACACCCTAAGTATTGGAAAGTATGTTGATGGAATCTGAGTATGACTTATAAATTTGCTTGATTATGCTCATTTTCGTACTTCTAATATTTTCATTTCTTTGCTAGATGAATACAGAACTTCTCAAGCAGAAGACTGAGATGCTGAAGGAGTATTTTGGCGTTTGTATTGAGCCCAATGGTAATTTGTCGAGGATTCCTGTCATACTTGATCAGTACACGCCAGACATGGACCGTTTTCCAGAGTTTGTTCTTTGTTTGGGCAACGATGTAAGTGTCATGCCATTCATTTCCTTTGCCCTCTTTTATTTACATAATAATTATCTACATCCTGATGTTTAAGGCACACGAATCAGCTTTGGATGCCTTAACAGGATATGGACGTATGGACGTACTGAAGTTAATTACTACAGGCCAAATTTTTTTAGTTACCACATAAGAATAATTTATCCATTGATTAGGTTACTATTTTACTGTTATGATTATGTGATGGATGGCATTCTAAAGTGGTGTACCACTTAGGCGCTTCTATTTCTCGCTCTCGTTCTATTATGCCTCCTCTCCTTGAGTTTCCCAAAGTCATTAGAGTAATTCAAAGGAAGTTCATTTTTCTTAATTCTTCCATTCTTCCATCCACTGGCCTCAAAGAAATAAACAAGGTTTACATAATTGCACACAATTCCCCTCTTGAATAAAATCCTTGATCCACCCTTACTGTCAACAATCTGGTCATGCCTTCACAGTAATCAGGAAGCTTCCTGATCTATCGTCCCATTTGTGATTATTCTTTTGACTTTTGGCTGATTAAATACTTCAGCGGTAGAATATTTGATTATTAGGCCCAGAAATATGAACTGTGTATTTTCTTTTTCAACCTTTAATCTAAACGGAAACAAACATCAATTTCTTTTGGTTGTGTTTTATTTTGTCTTATTGAATTTGTCAGGGGAATCTTTTAGAATGGAGTTTATGTTACCACGATAATTTCTGCCAATAGTTTGTGTTGCTTCAGCTGTCTTTTAGTATCTAGTACTGCTTTGTTAATATGATCCGAAAAAATTCTCTGCACAATAGTTCTGAGAATTGTTTTACACTACTTCTATACATGTTTGAAAAGTATTCACTGGTGGAATAACAAGTCCAAATCGGCATGCTTAATAACAATTCTAGCTGTAAAAATAGTTCAAAATGCATGATAGTCCTATGGTTTTTGGAATTTGCTGATTATCCCTCTGCACTCTGCAGTTGTAAAATACATCTTGCTTTAGAGTTCGTAATTTTGATTGATCATGTGCCATTGCATGGTGCTTAATTTATGTTGAAGTTTTGAATATTAGCACAAGAGCCAAACCATTATTGAATTGTTGATAGTTACATATACTCCTATAATTTGTCAGAAGCTAAATTTTGCTTATTTTTCTAGGTTGATTGGGATGACGAGAAGAATTGTTTTCAAACTATAGCTGCTGCCATTGGGAACTTCTATGCCATGCATCCTCCTCTGTTGCCTAATCCATCAGGTAATGGCTTGCAGTGTTACAAGAGGGTGCTTTCTCGCAGTCCTAGAGGAGGAATACTTTCAGAAACTGCTGGTACGACTCCCTTGCCATAAAATCATTTTGTGAGCAGTACTACCAAAGCTGAACCTTACAAATGTCGTATAGTTTATTATTTTGTTCTTTTTTCCTATTGCCGAAATAATTTATTTTGTTGGACCTGGGTAAATGATGCCAAAGAGTTCTAAAATGAAAACTTGATGAAACTTTTTAACTAATGATTAGCATTATAACGAACTTAACATATTATAAATGAGAACATAACTTCATAAACCAAAAATCCTATCCAAATTTTCACTTATAAAGACTTCCATGTAAGACACCGTCATTTGCGTCCTATAAAGTTCTTTTTGTGCTCACTCCATAAGCGGAACTTCAAGCGAACAAGGATTGCCACTTGATAGATTTTTCTTTGTTATCCAGTCCACCAACTTTCCAATTCCTTGGAAGCTTCTGAAATGTCGATGGGCATGCTTGGGATCATCAATTTGCTCTCTATGATTCCTGTATAGCAAACTTTGTAGCTCCTTATGTGAGAAAGTTGTTAATGTAATAATACATCTTGCACCTGTAATGGGCTTAAAAAAGAAATGGGAAAGCAGTTGAAATTTATAATATCGACCCTCTATTTGCTTCAAGAAGCACTATTAGTTTCTTACAAGATGAAAATATTGAGGTTGAGATCAATCTATGACCAACAAGACCGAAGTGTAAATTAGTTTCTTACCAAATTATTTGGTAACTTTGACTTTCTACTTTGTTTTAGCTAAAGATAGATGCAATATCAAAATTTAAATCTGATTATCTGACTTACATAAATACGAGTCTTGCAAGACTCTTTTCCATACATAGGCTCTCAACAACAGGTGATATATGATATCAGATTTACTGCAGCTGAATCCTGTTTCGAGTATTTAAATTCTTTCAAGAAATATGAAAACTTGTAACTGCTGTAAAATATTAGTCTAGCATTTTTTATTTAATTTGAACTGCAGGATTGACTCACTGTGTGTGTGCAACACTTCTCATACTTGTGAATACTTAGTTGTAGCATTAGATCGTTTTTGTAAATAGTGTGTTCAAAATCCTACTTTTATATTTAATATATATTTGTTTTAATTTTCATGTACAAATACTTAATAACCAGAGAATGCTAAGGATGATGAATACAACCACGAACTACTTTTGGAGGCTGAAAATACTTGGGCTCTGCGTGAATGGTCAATTCAACATATTTTGTTTCCATCCATGAGACTTTTTCTCAAGCCTCCAACCTCAATGGCTACAAATGGAACATTTGTCCAGGTAATGAAATTTCAGACTTAAATTGTTACTTTTCATGCAGTAGGTTCTTTGCCAACACCTAAAAACCATTTCAAAAGTCTTCGTTGTATCCCAGTTTGGTACTATTTGTCTGCATATATCAGTTTGCTAATATTTAGTTGAGAGAGATAAGAAGTGTAAGCTGAAGATTGGCAAATGAGTTTCCCATTCTGCTTCCAAGAAGAGAACCATTTGTCTTGTTTGGCAAGAGGGATAGAAGAAAGGGACTGAAAGATTCCAATGTGCGGTAAGAAGCAAAAAAATGAACGAGAACAAGGATTTTCACTTTCATTTCCCCTCCTTCCCTTGCATTCTTACAGATGCCTTTGAGAATTTTTAAATGTCCTGAATTTTGCACTCCCATTCAATTTCATTGCTATGGGAAGAACATCTTCATTGCTTCTGATTGAATCTTCTGCTTGATTCTTGAAGAGTTCTCTATTAGCTCCCCTTATTTAATTGTATGCACCTCAACTGAAAATCTTATATCAGTCTGGTTTGTGTGCGCTCTATACATTATAATACTTTGCACTATATATTGTAACAAGAAATTATATTCACTTTCTAGGTTGCTTCACTGGAGAAACTTTACAAGATTTTTGAAAGATGCTAATTAGGGCAGAATCCTTCCCGGCTACAAAGTTCTATCCTTGTCGTAGATTATCAATTATGCAATTGAAAATATTGTTCTTCGGACTAGTTTGGTTTGCTGGTTTAATTTTGCTTGATGTACATAAGCAACTTACTTTGTTAATTGTCATCGGTCCACATTTCTTCGACTGCTTGGAGCCTCTAGTTTTATTAGCTTTCCTTCATTAGATTCAGAGTTGTTTTACAACTTCAAAACTAATATTAATTTTTAAAGAATTTTGGTTCAGGTCGCCATAATGAAAGATAGATAATTAGACTCAATGGTTCCAACTTCCAAGACTCGATTGAAGCATTGTGAAGAATAGTGAATTCAAACATTATGAATGAAAACGGACAGTTTTTGGTGTATTGACCAAGCACCTAACTTCACCATTAACATGGAAATTTGTATATACAATTACAGAAATAACTCTCCTGACAGTTCAAGAGAGTCAAGAGTAAGGATGGTTAAGTATCTTGTCTTTGCCCCCACCCTGCTCCGCCCCCCGGAACAGGACACATGATTTCTGTGCTTGATATCGTGCAAATTGAATAGGAAATTAGAAGGTAACTCTCCTGTGTAAGCTACACAATATTTAGAGCAAACATCTTGAAAAATATTAGAGATCAACAGGTTTAAAAAGATTGGAATTTTCTGAGACTTCCAAAACACTGTATCTTTGAAATTATTTCCCCATTTAAATTTAGTTTGAAGGGGACCAGATGACAACAATTCAGATAAATGTTATTCAATAGTAAATATCTCTATATTTTCTCGACCTCTGTACTCTGCTCCTGCATCCTTTCAAGAAAACATAGCATGTTCTTCAAACCATTCTCATCTAAAAATGAAAGGAATATGTGAATTATTCAAGCTGCTCGAGATTTATATCATGCCAAACAAAAATTAATTTGATAGTAGAATGTTGGAACATTACCAAATCTTGGTATTGTATGACCCTTTGGGTGATGAATTACTAACGGTTTTACAAATGATTCCAGGAGTAATGTCCCATATGGTTTCAAGAAATCATTCTCCCCTGTCAAGTCGAGATATACAAACCGGTACTTTGTTAAAATACAATAAGTAATAATTCAACTTGCTAACATGTTTAATACAAAATGCTGAACAATGAAGTATGCAAGTTCTTAAATTTCATTTGGCACGGTTGAGATGACAAAACTAAACATAATATAAAGGCACAAGATTTGGAGCTACCTAAGAAATGAACAGAAGGACATTGAATTGGCAATGAATATGCCTTCTCAGCCAATGACGGATTCTTCAACTTTGCTCCTCCAATTATTATCAATAATTTTATCTTAGGTACATTTGTAAGAGCCATACCCTGCAAAACAGAACCTGGCTTCTATACCATTCGGCTATGGTGGAAGATAAAATAAATACGTCCCTACCTTTGCTTGTAATCCGGGCAATGCAGCCGATAAAATTGCACCCTGAATTGTTCAAAATCAACACCAAATTTGTTGACGTAACTCTATTATATTACAATTTACATAAATGAATAAGTATGTTAAATATACCTGAGAAAAGCCAAGGAGGCCATCGAACGGACCATGTTTTATCAAGCAATCTTCAATATAAGCAAGACATTCATCAAAGTTCTCATACTCGTTAAATTCCTGAAAGAAAAAAAAATCGAATTAATAAAGTTTATTAAGATTAATGCCAAAATGTAAAAAGAAATAAACCTTATTGAACTGGAACCACTCGTAATACGGAGGATCGAAAATTCCTTGGACATCTGATTTGCCTCGACATGGAAAAGGAGCGTTGACAAAAACCAGATCCAATTTGTCGAGGACAGATTCCGGCCACTTTCCAGTGACTTGTTTGTTGAAAATCTCGGCGCTGGTTCGAAATCCGTGAAGGCACAAGAATCTGAGTTTTCTCGGACTCTTAATCCCTTCACTTCCCATGATTGAAATGAATGGCTGCTTGAATGCTATGCGTGTCCTTTATAGAAAATTAGAAATGAAAGGTCTCAAAGACATTCAGCAATTTTCACGTGTTTGTGGCATGGCAAGTAGAGTGACCTCTTTTCTTTTCTTTTCTTTTTTATATACATCGCAATTAACACATTAGACCCCGTTTGAGCCATATTTTTTCCTCACTAAAATGAAAAATATGACCGTTATCCATCACATCAACATTTAAATTCAAATTTTCTATCTTTTGTGTGGACCTCAATAATGGCTATATTTTTCATTTTCATTTTCAAAAAAGGTGGCTCAAACAGGGGCTTAGTTTGCATACAGTTTTTAGAGTAATATTAAAATTATTTTTAAATGATTACAGTGTAAAAAAAAAAAATACATTTTTTATGTCAATAAAAAACATTTTTAAAAGAATAAAAAATATATGTCAACTCAAATGAAATAAAGAATATCAAATAAAAAATAAAAAAATAGAAATCTCTATTATTCAATATATAAAAATTTCATTACATATTAGTTTTTATTGAATTTTATAATATTTTAATTACATTATTTTGATCAGAGGTATTCGCCACTCACAATTTTTAATTTTCGAAGTCAGTCCAAAAAAAAAAAAAAAAAATCCAAGACCCCCCAAAACTGATATTTATCTTCTATTTTGCAATATATAAATATTCTAATTTCTTTATCCAAATGTCTCCGGAGTCTTGCATACTAAGTCATCCCCTTTCTCTTCCGATATTGCTTCTCAACTGTTCTACTTTCATCCGTTTCTTCAATCGGTAAGATCAGTAATCGTTTTTTTTACCAGTTTTCTGCTTACCCATACGATCGCGATCTGTTGATTATAATAATACTCTTCAGAATTTTAGCTTCTTTATCGTGCATGTGTATAGTGCTTGTTATGATTGAAGTCTCTGGTTGGATTATTCTTCTACTTAACAAAAAAAAAAAAAAAAATTAGTCTAGAACAAAAATTAATTCTCTTTCTTTTTAATTATGTTAAAAGTATAGCATTGAGTCCATAGGAAAAGAAGCTTGTGCAACAGGGCTCAGCTTCATAATTAAATACCAATATTTCTGAATTTCTGTTCTACTATCATTGGACTTGGCAAAATGTAAATTTTAGGCTGGAAAAAGACAATTGGTGGGATAAAACTGCATGAATTGCTAGAATATTGCAGATTTGACACCGACAACTGTAGGATACTCTACTCGGAATTTATGCCTTTACTAGTTGAATGAATGATAAAAGGGCTTATGTCGATTCTAAGTTTTTTTTTTTTTAAACTTGGAATTGGGCTCCTACTTTCATGCTTTGATCGAAAATGTTATATTTGAAATTTATATGGATAAAGGAAATAAATGACATGTAGTTAGTTATATACAACTAATAATGAGGTTCAGTGGAGTATACGTGGTGCAGGGATTTTATGTTTTATTTTTTTTCAGAAGATCGATAATTTTATAATGTCTGAATGTTGCTGAAGTGGTTATTTGTGAACACATGTAGGTCACTGACCACCCTAGAAGTGCATTGTTTCAGTCTTTAGGCATGTTACATTTGAAAATACGTTTAATATATGCAATGATTTGTTTCTCTTTAAATCCCTGCATCTCGTATTATTTCTTTCCATTTCTGAAGGGAGTGATGTGATGTTTCCTGTGTATCCAGTGACTTCGCCAAAACAAGGTAAATTGGCGAATCCTCTTTTCCTTCTGGTGAAGATTTCCTCTGATATATTGCATTTGTTTTAGTTTTAGTTTAGTAACATGAGAGTATTTTCTACTACATATCTTCCTGAATTTGTATATATGTGGTCTTTTGACAGATAATTTGATTCCAAAAAATGGGTGGAAGTGCTATCAGTGATGATTGGGAGTTCACTTCACCTTCAAATGAAGTTTGTACTGTAGTTTTGGTTGGACGTACTGGCAATGGAAAAAGTGCAACTGGCAATAGCATTCTTCAAAAGAAGGCATTCAAGTCTATGTCTAGCTCTGCTGGTGTTACTAGTACTTGTGAGCTGCAGACAACTGTGTTGCAAGATGGCAAGACACTGAGTGTCATCGACACTCCTGGTATACAATCCTGATATCATAAACAACTAGTCATAATTATATGTAGAGGATAATATAGGGGCTATATGGTTATACCTTTCTTTTTGATAAATCTCAATTTGAAAGTAAAGAAAAACAAGGTCCTGTAAGTCAGCGCAGAAGAAAGAAGACTTTTGAAATGCAATTGAAATAAGGTTGACTGATTGCATGAAATGAAAATAATGTTCTTGAGGAAAAATGTCAAGATAAAATTTTTTATGATCTATTCTCTGTACATCTGTTTTATAACTTTAATAAACGTTTGTCTTGACAAAAATGCAGGATTGTTTGATTTTTCTGCTGAACCAGAATTTATTGGAAAAGAAATTGTTAAATGCATCAATATGGCAAAGGATGGTATCCATGCTGTTCTTGTAGTTCTCTCTGTTAGATCTCGATTTTCAAGAGAAGAAGAAGCTGCTGTTCAGAGCTTGCAGAAATTCTTTGGTAGCAAAATTAGTGACTATATGATAGTAGTTTTCACTGGTGGAGATGACCTGGAAGAAAACGATGAAACTTTGGAGGATTACTTGGGTCGTGACTGCCCAGAGCCTTTGAAGGTAGGCTGGAAGTATTGTTTATCATATGCTCTGTAGCACGGACACTTCAATAAGGGTAGCGTGTCCGTGTCGGACACGAGTCGATACCGACACTTCCCGGACACTCTACCGTAATCATTTTTCTTTTTATATTAGAAATATTATATATTGTTAATTCAAAGTTATTAGCAAGTAATAAATAGGTAATCATGTTTAAAAGATTTCAACAAGAAAAATTAATAATACGTATAAAACTAAATTTATACTATATAAATGATTTTTTTTTAAGAATTTAATTAACGTATCGATAACATGTCGTATTTGTACTTTTTCAAAAATCGCGTGTCAACGTATCCGACACGTATCGTGTCGGACACACGTGTCCGTGTCGGTGCATCATAGATCATATGTGTTGTATGATGCTCTTATATATTTTTACATCTCTGATATCTACTCAAACTCTTGTAAATGAGCTTACATAGAACAGCAAGTTAACTAAGAAATTATCTTTTCTTCTGCCTCTTACTAATTTTCTACTAATATCTAATTTCTGTCTTACTAATTGATTTAGTAACTGTGGCTTTGTGCCTTGCCTCTATTGGTTAAATGAAAAACTAAAACAGTGTGGGTCATTTGGTGGTATCTGCATTTTATTTTCCTTCTTTTAGTTCACTTGCATCAAATGAACCTTGATTTAAATGAGGGCCTTATTCAATCAAATAACTAGCTGATTATCTTTTCCTCATAATTTTATTTTGCAAATTCCCCGTCCTCTATTTTGCATTATTTTGGGCCACTTCTTATTGTATGATTTTAAACAATTTCGAGCTTAATGGATGGCATGGGAACAACTGGCCCATTTGATTAAGATTTTGAGGAATGGGATTAGGCATGCTTTTACTTAAGCTATTTTCTGGACTGCTGGATAGGGCTGATGCGTGTTCAGTGGGAGAACATACTATTCATTCATTGCAGGCCTTTTAAGTAAAAAAAAAAAAAAAGGAAAAGTTTGTTTTATTTATTTAGTTCTTATTCTCTTGGCGATCTTAAATTAAGCAGCAGTTGTCTCGGTATTTCCTTTTCCCTATATTTAATTGGACGTACCTTCTGAAATTAATTGTTTCTATGTTGATATAGGACACTCTCCGAATGTGCGGAGATAGGTATGTTCTCTTTAATAACAAGACAAAGGATAACTCCCAGAAATCTGCACAGTTGGATATACTTCTTTCCCTTGTAAATGAAGTTGTAGATAAAAATGGTGGAAAACCGTACACAGATAAGCTGTTTGTTGAATTGAAGGTTAGTGTTTTTGTGGATGACCTTTTTCAGTTAATCTAAAAGCATATACTAAAGTTTGTGATGCCAACTTTATTATTAACAGAAGGGAGCCATGAAACTGCGTGATCAAACTGCAGAAGTTAATTCCTTGGAGGGGTACTCCAAACAGGAGATATCAGCGTTGAAGCAGCAGTCTAATAAATCATATGAAGAGCACCTTAAGAGAATAACTGAGATGGTATTTATGTTTTTCCCTTGGTGCTTGCTTACTTGTTCTATTATTGTTCAACTTATCGGTCTAAATTTCTAATACAATTAATCCTAAAATTATGATTACACCTTAAGTATACTGCTATTGACATGAAGGAAACCCATCTGTTACCTCATATGACTTGTAAAATGATTTTTCCCTCTGGAATGGCATATCCTTGAAGTAAACAGTTCATTAATGAATTGAAGTCAGTCAATGGAAAATAGACTCAATGGAAAATAGCTAATCTCTTGTCTAATATGCTTCTTCACTCTGGGAACTGGCAAGACGATTACGTTCCATGCTACAAGTTTGTTTACAATACGGAACTTGCTACATTTATGATGGATACTTATGGAACATTTGTTTTGCTTTGTGTGGACAATACTGTTTTAGGTTGAGTCAAAGCTTAAAGAGACCACTGAAAGGCTTGAACAGCAATTGGCCAAAGAGCAAGCTGCTCGCTTGAAGGCAGAAGCGAATGCACAAGCTGCTCAGGTGAAATCTGATGATGAAATACGAAAGCTGAGAGAACATCTAGAGAGAGCTCAGAGGGAGACTGAGGAGCTGCGAAAGCAAGCTGTCAGTGGCAAATGTTCTATTTTGTGATAACGATTGAGATTGTAAGGTTGATGTATATATTATCGGGAGAACTACATAACTTGCAAACTTTAAAGCGATGTATACCCCTGCTCTACTTTTACGTTCATTCTGTTGAGGTCAAGGATATTAAAGTTTCATGAGGTTTTCGTGAAGTTCCTATCCGACATTTACTTGTAAATAGTAAGTGTGCATCTTTAGCGAGTGACAACCGTGAAATTAATCATGTAGCATGACTGTCGATCACGAAAGACTTTTTTTTTTTAAATACACGTTTCATATCACACAGCACACATAAAACAATCCATATTCCTACATCTCAAAATCATAATACGTACAAAGTATAAGAAAAGACGAGGTCAAAACATAAATTTGCGAACAAACATGCTCTGAAAATTCATGCACGGTGCTTTGTCAATGGTCATTGTGCATCGTGCAAAATTTAGGAAAGAAAGAGCAACGTTTGTAGGATTAACAAATTGAGTTTTGCTATGTATACATCCGTGTAGATGTGTCAATCCGGGTGGTCCGGACCGGGTCGGCCAGCCAACATGTGAGCCTGATAACGGCTCGCATGAAAAAAAGCACACCCGCTACGAGTTTAGGGTCGGTTACGGGTTGACCTACAAATTTCGGACTACAACCCACGCTCGCCCGATGACTCATCCAGGTCGAGCACATGCGGGTCACGGGTCGCAGTTCGTTCCGATTTGACACCGTATGATTGTATAAATAAAATTATAAAAATATAGAATTTTTCATATTTATAGCAAAAAAATATATATTTTTTGTTAAATGTAAACTAAGAATTGAACAAAATGATAAATTCAAAATTATATCAAGAAATTTTTACATAGAATTCAAATTTAATGTTACATGAATTATTTATAACTATGCAAAGTTAAATTTAACTTAAACAAATAACAACTAAATACATGTCTAATTACTATTATCAAATATTTATAGTATAAGTACATTCCAACTAGGTTGACACCTACTTTTACTATAATTTATAGTTTAAGTAAATCCCAACTAGGTTGACACCTACTTAACTATAATTTAGTTGTTCAAAAATTATATTTTTGTTTTCCAATCAATCTTCAGGAATTGCAAGATTTTTGATTTTTGATTTTTTTTTTGTCATGGGCCAGCGGGTTAACTGCGCCCCGTGAAACCTAAACCCGCGAAACCCGGGGGTCACACCTCTTTGGCCCGTGAACCGCCCGCTCGGATCACGGGTCTGCCCGCGGTCCCGAGTCGATCCGGGCCGATTTTCACGAGTCTGGCCGATCCGTCCGTCTTGACACCTCTACATCTGTGAACCCCATATGATAGCTCCCTCCCAAGAGGGGGGCCCTTGATTTTTTTATTTCGTGCGGCCCCCCTTTTTGTGAGGGGACTGTCATCTGAGGTGTGAACCACGAATGTATAAATAGTAAAACTCCTAAAACTAGAGGATTTTCTAGAATAATGCAGATTTAATTCATCACTATTTACTAATGAGGATATAAGATGTTGCACTTGTAGAGTAACTAGGAAATTGTGCCTTTTGTCATTTGTCTCTTAAATAAGCTATGTCGAGCATGGCTTAATATGTAGAATAATTCTACTTGTACATAATGAATTTACATATGGATTAGATGTCAAAAAGAGGGGTTTTTTTTTTTTTTTTTTTTGTTGAATAAATTAGCGCTATTGTAATATGTACTATGAATTATTCTACTTGTATGTACACCCTAATTGATATAATGCACAAGTGTCATTCTTTCACTAGCCAATGACAGAATGACACTTGTGCATTACTTTAATTTTTGATTGAAAACTAATTTTTAAAAGCATTTTTGAAATCGAAAATGCTTTTAGGAAAAGTCATGTTGGACCAAATTTCTCTAAAAACTCTTCTAACTACCGGAAGTATTTTCATAAAATTAGCCAAAGGAATCTATAAGTAGATGTTGGGTATCAAAAGTTCATTTTGACTTTTTAAAAGTCATGCCAAACGAACCCTCAATTGCTTCAAAACAATGATATTTTCTATGATAAGAATCAATTCTTGATATTCATGCATGAATTAACGAGTCTTGATTCTAATGATGTTATCGAACATTAATTCTGACCAAAGTTGATTCTTTTTCCTGTAAATAAATTATTGTATGATCAATCTTTGACATGAGTACTAGGTAGCTTCATACCTTGATGTATATACGTGCACACTTGAAAATATGCTACCCTGCTTCCTTGTTCTTGCAACATTTGAATACTTTCTCTACAAATGCCTTTTTTTTTTTTTTTTAAATTTGTGGATTATTTAGCAGATAATTTTAGGTGAGAAAATGGGTGGAAGTGCAATCGTTGATGAATCTTATTTTAGATGGCCTTTAGATAAAGTTCGAACTATAGTTGAAATGGTTATGAACAAATCATCGTGTCCTCCTCGTGGCGCAAGGTGTTTCTGTTACTTCGTTAGACAAATATTACTTGCAAACTGAGGTTGGGGCTTTCTCCCCCATTGTACCTCTGACACGAGAATGAGTAAATGATTTGTGAATGTAAACTTAGAGGGAAAGATAAAATGTAAACTCGGATGGTCGAAAATTTTCAAATACATATCGTCTCGCCTTAGGAGTATTTATAGGTGATTTGAGCCATGTAACTATTGGACGGTTATTGTGCCACGTGTCTCACGTAGCATCTCCCATCACCCCCCACTTTTGGAGTGGAGGACATCCACCTATCCAGCGATTGGTTGGGCCCATGATAACCATTAAACAGTTATCACCCAAGTCATGATCGTTTTTATAGTTAAGTGTTGTGTTTACCCCGTAGTGGTAGAGGGTCTCATACTAATCGACCGCCTCATAATGGTAAACGACCTAATATGAACGTAGATGACCTTGTAGTGGTCGATAACCTAGCTTGGCCTCGCAACAGTAAATAACCCATCACTCAAGTACAGGGCCTTGTTGCGGTAGACGACCCTGTATGTGATGCTCCAGGTAGAGGGCCTATTGAATAGTCTTCAACATGTTGACCGTCATAGCCAATTATTGTTGTCATCTAATATCAATAGTTTTAGTCGGAAGAACTAGTAATGGAAAAAGTGCCACGGGGAACAACATCTTTCAACAAAAAACTATTCTGGTCAATTCGTAAATGTTCTTCTTTTAGTGAGTTGAAGACATTGTTAATGGATGATGGCCGGAGACTGAGTGTCATTGACACTCCAGGTTTGTAAATGAGAAAATATAGGCTTTAAGGTAAACAACTAACCACAAGCACAATAATACTATTTCCATTGTCAAAGAGATAAATGAATTTGAATAGTCACGATAATGTTTACATAGCAGGGTTCATCGATCTCCTAGCACAACAATAACTAGCCTAACATGGAGAAAAGAATAAAATACGAAAATAATGGAAGAGAAGACATCACAAAATTACAATTAAGCTTGAAAAATCAAGAATCTTGTCATTGTGCCTTGAAATCCTTACCTCAAGATCTCCTTCAAGGTATATTCTAGGGTTCTTTTATATCATATGACGTCTCATCCTTGTTCTGGATGATTTTAGGTTTAAATATGTGCACAAGATTCGAATCCATAGGTGGAGTTGAAAAAGGAAACTACAAATTTTTGAGCAGAAGTTAACCATGCGGCCGCATGGTTCAGTAATCTTGGCCCCCTTGACTCCCGAGTGTGGTGTGTGAGATCGCATGGTAGAAGGAACTTTCAATGTTCTTCATTTTGGTCCTCAAAATTCATTATCTCTTGTTTTGGCCTCTGTTGGTTATTCTTTTCCTCCAATCATCTCATGCATCCCTTGAATTATGATTTAGCTCGTGTATGTTCTTGAGTCGGTGTTCGGGTTATCTTTTGACTATTTACATTTTGGTCCCTGAACTTTCGTTTTCTTCATTTTTGGTCTTTTTTCGCCAATTTTTCTTACGTTCCACCAAATCCATCAATATAGTGCTACAAAACGACATTAGATAGAATCAAGCCATATTCAAATGCTTGTGTCAACAATTAATCATGTTATGTGGTCAAATAAGTGTTGAAAAACGCACTTATCAATAGTGTTGCTTGAGAAGTGGGAGATAATGCACACTTTCTTGCCATGCATGGTTAACATCATTAGATTGCATCTAGCTCCACTTTCATTTAGTTTCTTCATCACTCGCAATTTACGTGCATTTGAATAATCGAAAAGAATTAGTTTGTTATATTTGTGTAGTCTGTATCACATTTTGGATGTTCTTTCCGAAATAAAATAATTGTTACTGTTTGGAATAGGATATTCTGAAATGCGTGGGAATCGCCGGGTTCTCTTTGATAACAAGACAAAAGACATCTAAACAACTGATGGAACTTCTTTACCTTGTAAATGAGGCTGTGGATGAAAATTCTGGAGAACCATATACAAATGATCTTTTTATTAAATTTCAAGTAAGCTTTCTGTTGGAGGAAAGAGAGATTTACTAACTTGGTTTGACTAAGGGTTGATAAGAAGGACAACACTAATATGAAGAAGTAAGTAAAAATAACTTATATTTCTCAACTTCAAAATACACACACTTGACTTGTTACAAAATGGAGGAATTTTACCCATTTATATAGGGTTTACATGAGACTTCTTGATCACACATTGTTCTAGAGACTTATAGTCCACATATTTTCATGAGGCTTCTAGATCTCATAATTGGACTAGATATTTTCTTAAAATATTCTAGATAGAATCCATATTTAGGACCACATATTTTACTTAAATATTTACATGGATCTTTCTAGAAGATATTTCTAGAAATGTTAGACTTTGTTGGGCATTTTAATTGAATTGGGCATATGAGCAAAAATTCTTAACCCGATATTACTTACTCCATAATCAAGTTTACTTCCCAACATTCCCCCTTAAACTTGATTTTGCAACTCCAAGTAAAGTTCTTAGGTTGCGGAACACGTCATGCTTGAGTGACTTAGTGAAAATGTCGGTGATGTGCTCTTGAGAGGTTACATACTTCAACTGCACCTCATTCTTTGCAATGCTTTGTCTTACAAAGTGATACCTTGTATCGATATGCTTGCTTCTATCATGAAATACTGGATTTTCTATCGTCAATGTCTCCGCCCCAATCACTGTCACTATATCCAGCAAGTTGCTCCGCCCCAATCACTGTCACTATATCCAGCAAGTTTCTCACTGAGCAACGCACAGAAAATGTCCTCATGATTCCTACCTAAGTTAGACTATTAAGGCATATATTGGGTTGTTTTTCTTGTGCATTGATGGTTTACAGTCATGGAATTATCTAGGATGATTATTGATTAAAGAAGATAATGATTTTTTCATTCATTTGTAACCAAACCACCAAGAAGATGAAATTTTACTAATATGAAGGACTGACTTAAAGAGGGGTCAAGACCTCACCTCCCACTCGACACGCACACAAGACAGGCTTGATAGCCTAGTATCACGAAGCAGAATATTTATAATAGTCGATACATGACTTCAAAACATAAAGTTCATCAAATGCTAGAACAAAGCACTTAAATTTTACACGCTATTAGAATATTATCTACCCCCCAATATGCATGTTCTCTCATGACATTACCTGCATTGCAAGAAGAAGAATATAAGTCATAAGAATTGTGATTTTAATATTAAAAATAAACGAAAAATTAATTTCAATAATCAATTTTAATTTCTTGTTAAGAAATAAAGAATTCTGACATCTTTATTTGTGCCAACGGTTTCCAATTAATGTTAATATTTCTCTTCTACAAATTAAGATTTAAGAATGTCTTAGGAAACTCATACCCAAGATGAAGGATCTTCTTGTCACGAGTAGGATAAGGTGCAGGAGGCATTTCCTCCATCAAATTCAGTTGAAGGCTACGAGCAAGATAAGCCTGGATCGCGTTGTAGTCATGCCCACTAGGCATCATGCTTAGTTGCTGAAGCCCTTCAGTTTCTGCTACCTGGGTTTTTGAGGATATTGGAGTGTGTGTGTAAATATGATCATGAAAAATAATCTAGAACTTTACAAGTCACAAGAATCCCTATCGTTTCAGAAATCTTTCAGTTAGCTAATACGGGAGCTATGTATTAGGCTAAAAAGAATAAAAACATGTATTGAAAATAAAATCATTAGCACAATTTTATGGGATTTTTTTTTCCATATCCATTTGCTTCTTGATTTTATAGCAGTTGACACTTCTAATGATTTATGTTTTTTCATTTGTTATCCAAGCTTACCTTTGCTCTGAGGCAGGCATTTTCCTGCTCCAGCTGAACTTCCTATTCACAGGACACGTTTGAAAATAGAAATAATGACAATCATAAATTTCTTAAAAAAAAAAAAAAGAAAACTCAAAAATTATTTATTTGCTTGTAAACTATCGACAATAGTACCAAATTAAGTATTAGTTTAAGAGAATACCCTCTTCTGCAAATGCTCAGTTTCAGCAAGTATCAGTTCATGCTGTCCAAACGAAACAATAATCATTAAGAATTAGTATGAGAAAAGAGAAAGTAACATATAAGGTATGTGTGTGTGTATGTATAATTACACACTTTGGTTGATATATCATATGTTTCAGATAGACTATCAATTGATGAAGGAGAAAATGGTTGATATATATATTATATGTTTTAGACAGATAATCAATTCCCCTTGTACATTTCATTTTATATGTTTTCACTGTTTACCTTCTTGGATCTAATTCTGGTTATGCCTCGTTCGAGCCTGCTTTCCAGCTGCTTTAACTCCTTCACATTCAAAGACCCCAACCCTTCACCCATGAGATGCCTGAGAAACATTTGGTGCCATTAAATAGGACATCTATTGACTATATAAAATTATTCCTGCTACTTAGACATATGAATTATTCAAGTATTCCTTATTCTACAATTAAATTTTATAACTAATGCATAGAATTTAAGACCTATTAATTGATATATTTAGTTTATTAAAATACAAAAATTTAAAACTCCTTAAAATTTTATAGTATTTTCGCTCTAATTTAGTTTCTATCAAGATAAAGCAACTAATCTAAAAGAGTCAAATGTAGTGCACGTGTTTGAAATATATATATATTTTCAATTTGTTTCCCATTGTGATCATCTGTAGGAAGACATGGAAATTCTTTTCAAGAGGTACAATTTTTGTTCAGTTAAATGATGAGTTTACCTGTTGGAGCTCTGGAGCATCTGTATTTGCTGGCGCAGCTTCTTCGACTCTTGTTGGTAAAACTGCATTAAAGCCATAAAATGAAGATTAACAAAAACTTGGATATCCTTATACTCCTTTCTCATTGATATTTTCTGAAAACAAAAATCCAGACCTCCGAGAAATTCTAAGACGGTGCTTTCTTAACGATAAATTCACAAAAAAAAATTATTAACAAAAATAAATTTGATTTGTGCATTTATTTTTTAATGACTCGTGTGTCCATCCTGAATTATCTGTGTGCGTGCCTATTACCATTTTTTACAATCTCATTTTACCTGAGCGTTAATCTCCTGAGTAGTGTATGCATTTGCACTGTCTGAAGTTGACTTCTTGTATCTCTCTATAGTTGTCCTAATGCTGCAGATAGTGGAAATTATTCAACACGTATATTCGAAAATAGGAGGATGGGGGAGTATTTATGGACCCACACACAATTAACTCCTTTACATACACATGCATATTCACCAGAAAATCAACAAAAAAGTTATCTAAATAATTCATCAGCCTGCGTCGTTTGTACTTTGAAAGTGCATAATGAGAAAATCAAATGCATAGATGATCACTCGGAGAATATTTGGCAAGCAATACAATTTTTTTTGGATAATTTAACGTTGTTGGTGTATTTAATAAATTTTACCAACATGGCTTCTGCGTATTTAAATGCCACCCTTGGTATGAGTTGTTGACGTGTTACTCGAATGACGAAGACTTGAACAATTTTGTTGTAACAAGGGAACAAAAGAAGAACCATTGACCTAGGAAGTGGCTGGAGCTGGATAACATTATCTATGTGAATTAGATTTCTAAGATGTTTTCATAAGCACACGTGGTTGAACCAAGTGTCAAGAGATGTGATACAAAACCTAGGTGTTGAATTTGATGGAATTGAATGTAAAAGTGATGAACATTTGAATGTTATTGCATGAGTTCTGATTTACAGTGAATGAACTGTGTTGACTTATATAAGATAATAAGCAACGGTTGCCTATGCTATTCTACTGCTCTGTTGATTGTCTGTTGATCCTATTTACTGCTTATACAAATGAGGATAAAAGTAGAGTTGGCTTTATCTCTGGCTGCTCCTTTTCTCCCATAATAGGCCTATGATGAATGACTATTCTGAGGCTATCTGATGGACAGAAACTGTATCTTGACCTTATGCTTTTAATGCCAATGATGAACTAAGTGTCTGAGGCAATAGTTCATTTCTAACTAGCTTAGTTTCTCAACACTCCCCCTCAAGTTGGGTTCGAATAGATTAATTGATCCCAACTTGCCAAGAATGTTAAGATGACTGTTTTTGTCGAGTGCCTTTGTAAAGATGTCTGCCAATTGGTCTTTGCTTCTAACAAATGGTGTTTCTATTTCTCCTGACTGTACTTTTTCTCTGACAAAGTGACAGTCGACTTCAATGTGTTTGGTCCTCTCATGAAAGACTGGATTGGATGCAATATGTCGCGCAGCTTGATTGTCGCAATACATTTGCATAGTTTCTATATGCTCTGTCTTCATGTCTCTAAGTAGCTGCTTGATCCAAGTTAGCTCGCTTGCTGTGGATGCCATGGCACGATACTCTGCTTCAGCACTTGACCTTGCTACAACATTTTGTTTTTTGCTTTTCCAAGTGACCAAGTTACCACCTACAAAGGTACAGAAGCCTGTGGTTGATTTTCTATCGCAGCTCCGGCCCAATCTGCATCAGAAAAACCATTTACAGTATTAGAATTATTTTTTCGCATCCAAATACCTTGACCTGGAGTGCCTTTAAGATATCTTAGTATCCTATCAATTGCACTCAGGTGACTGGTACGTGGAGCATGCATAAATTGACTTACAACGCTTACTGCAAATGCAATATCAGGTCTGGTAACCGTAAGATAGATTAGTTTTCCTACCAACCTTTGATATTGTCCTATGTCAGGTAGTAAGTCACCATTTTCTGTTCCAAGTTTAACATTGGTTTCCATTGGGGTACCGGCTGGTTTAACTCCTAGTTTACCAGTTTCTTTTAACAAGTCAATAACATATTTTCTTTGGGATAGAAATAGGCCTTTGCTGGACTGAGCTATTTCTATTCCGAGGAAATATGAGAGTTTTCCAAGATCCTTGATATCAAATTCATTTTTTAAGTGTTGTTTGACCTTTTTAATTTCTTCATTATCATTTCCAGTGATGATGATATCATCAACATAGACAAGAATAATAGTAATGGATTTTTGTAAGTGTTTGACAAACATAGATGAATCGGCTGAGCTTTTGACAAAATCATTTTTCAAAAGGGAGAAACTTAGCTTAGCATACCATGCTCTTGGAGATTGTTTTAGGCCGTAGATAGACTTTTTTAGCTTACAGACTAGTGATGAATTTGAAGTAATTTTATGGCCTGGAGGAAGAGTCATGTAGACTTCTTCTTCCAAAATACCTTGAAGGAAAGCATTTTTAACGTCCATTTGAAACAGATTCCATCCTAAGTTGGTGGCTACGGATAATAAAATTCTAACGGTGCTCATTTTTGCTACTGGTGCAAAGGTTTCTTGGTAGTCAATGCCGTAGGTTTGGGTAAAACCTTTGGCAACTAACCTCGCCTTATATCTTTCAATCGTGCCATTACTATTGTATTTGATTTTGTAAACCCATCTACAGCCTACAGGTTTTTTACCCTTTGGTAAGTAGACAATATCCCACGTGTCATTTTTTTCTAAAGCTTGAAGTTCTTCCTTCATAGCCTTACGCCAGATAGGATCCTGGGTGGCTTCATTAAAGTTGGTTGGTTCGACCTGTTTGGATATGTTACCCAAATAGGCCCGATATTCAGGAGAAATCTTTTTATAGAAAATAAATTGTTGAATAGGATACATTACCTGATGGGATACATTTGGATACATCACCTGATGGGATACATAATCCCTTAATCTGGCAGGAGGTCGAATTTGTCGAGTGGATCTTCTCAAGCCAATTTCTTCTTGAACTGTTTCCTCATTTGGTTCATTTTCTTCATCTTCTTCTCCCCCTGAAGAAATTGCATCTATGGTACCAACTTGTTCTTCCTCCGCACGTCCAACCTGTTCTACATTTATTTCTTCCGGGAAAACAAAATTTATTGGAGGTAACATAATTGGTTTACCTTGAGCATTTTCTTGTTCGTATGTTAGATAGTAGGGTTTGTCTTCAAAAAAGGAAACGTCTCTTGAGAAGTACAGTTTATGAGTTTTGGGATCATAACACTTATATCCCTTTTTTCGGAAGAATATCCTAAGAAAATGGTTTTAACAGAATTTTTATCAAATTTGTCATGTCTTTTTATATGTACAAAACATGTACAACCGAAAACACGTATATGATCAAGATCAATTTTCCGACCCTTCAGAATTTCTAAAGGACTCATATTTTTTAGCCTTGCACTCGGTAGTCTATTTATAAGGTAGGTGGCAGTTAGCACGGCATCAGACCAATAGGATTTTGGAACGTTACTTTGGAAGAGGAGTGACCTAGTAACTTCAAGTAAATGACGATTTTTCCTTTCGGAGACTCCGTTCTGTTCAGGTGTGTTAATACATGTAGTTTGATGAAGAATCCCTTTTAATTTGAAGAATTCCGAGAAATTTTTGTTAACATATTCTGTCCCATTATCAGATCTAAAGATCTTGATTTTTGCGTCATATTGATTTTCAACAAAATTAAAAAAGTCTTGAAAACATGTGTAAACCTCGTTTTTTCCTTTTAAAAGGTAAAGCCAAGTAGTACGAGAAAAATCATCGATAAATGTAACAAAATACTTAAAATGGTTATAAGAATCCACAGGCGCCGGGCCCCACACATCAGAATGTATTAAGTCAAAGCATTTTTTCGATACATGAGTAGATAAGGAAAAAGGCAACCTAGTTTGTTTAGAAAACTTGCAAATATCACAATTACTAGAGTCAAGACTACAACAAAATAATTTATTTAAAACTTGATCAGATGGATGGCCAAATCTCCAATGCAGCAACTTGTCATGATAGGTAGAACTGACCGACACATGACATCTATTGGGATTTTCTTCAAGGTAATAAAGTCCATTTTTTAAAAAACCCTCACCAATCTTCTTCCCTGATTCTCGATCCTGAAATGTTACTCTATTTGGTGAGAATATAACATTACAATTTAAATCTTGAGTTATTTTACTTACAGATAGTAGATTTGAATTAAATCCCGGTAAGTATAAAATATTTTTCACGTCTTTTGAAAAGAATTTTGCTGTTCCTAAACCACAAATTTGGGCTTTATTTCCATTCGCAACAGTCACATGTTGAGGCTCTTTAATCTGTGTAATACTTTGTATTTTACTCGTATCCCATGTCATATGGTCGGTAGCACCAGAGTCAATGATCCATTTATCCGTATTTTGACAGAAATTAGCAATTTTAGACATATTGGAAATATTTAAATCGGGATTGGAAAGTACAAAACCTGGAGTAGTTTGTTGTTGTAACAAACCATTCAGTTGGGCCAGTAGTTGTGTTAATTGGGCCGTTGGTGCTCCAGAGGGCCCACTTCCTTCATTTAAATTAGATTGGGCTATTTCTTGCCCAAATCCAATGGCCCCAAGTCCAGCTAATCCACCAGGTCCATTAAGCCCAAGTCCAGTGTGTCCAGCAGGTCCAGGCCCAGTTTTAGGCCCAATTCCGGATCCATTGAACCCTGTTTCATGTCCAAGCCTCATTCCAGATCCATCCCTTTCATTAGGGTTCCCTTCGACCCCTCTGTTCGTCCCTCCAAACCCTCCAAATCGCCTTTCCCTTCGAGCACCATTCCAGTTCCCTCTCTCCCCTTTGCTTCTCGCCGGCCGGAGATGAGGATGAAGGATCCAACAGCCTTCTTGGTTGTGTCCTGCACGTTTGCAGTGATCGCACCAGTCGGCTGTTGTGTTCCCCTTCGTTCTGGCCGTGTCTCTAAAATTGGGGTTTGTGTAATGGGTTTTGAAGGCTCGATTGTTCTCAGAGTTTTCAGATTGTTGTGGGTTCATGAGGTTTCTTCGAGATTCCTCTTGCTCGATTGTTGCTACTACATCATCGAAACTTGGCATTTCGGCTGAGAGAAGAATTTGTGATCTGGCTGCCTCATAACTCGCATCTAGTGCCCCCAGATAAGTGAAAATCAAATCATGTTCATCTCTTTTCTGAATTTCGTTTGGGTCTGTCGTTTGTGGAAGATATGTGTTGAGTTCCTCCCACTTTGAGACTAAATCTGTCACCAATTGCATGTTGCTTTGACTGCCTTGTTTGATTTTTGAAATCTCTTGTTTGAGACTGAAAATATGGGCAAAGTTTTTCTGTTGGCCATATAATTTTTTGGCTTTGTCCCATACTTCTTTTGACGAGTTGTAATACATAAACATGTTGGAAATGTGTGGCTCCATGGTGTTTAGCAGCCATGACATGACCAAGTGGTCTGTGGTTTGCCATTCCTCTGTTTTGGTTGTTTCTACCTCTGTTGGGTTCTGTGGGTCTATAGGCTTGGGTTTTTCTTTGGTGCCTGAAATGAACTGCAACTTACCTTTGCCACTGAGATCGATCGTTACTGATCTGGACCAGGGTATATAGTTTTTGTTGCCATTGAGAACAATGCTTGTGATTTTGGTGTTGTCTGTGTGTTGGGACATGGTTTGAATGTGAAAAAGGACTTTCTTGGCTCTTTGATTTTACAGGCTTAAAACCTGCTCTGATACCATGTATCAGATGGATGGCCAAATCTCCAATAAAAAAAAAAAAAAGAAAACTCAAAAATTATTTATTTGCTTGTAAACTATCGACAATAGTACCAAATTAAGTATTAGTTTAAGAGAATACCCTCTTCTGCAAATGCTCAGTTTCAGCAAGTATCAGTTCATGCTGTCCAAACGAAACAATAATCATTAAGAATTAGTATGAGAAAAGAGAAAGTAACATATAAGGTATGTGTGTGTGTATGTATAATTACACACTTTGGTTGATATATCATATGTTTCAGATAGACTATCAATTGATGAAGGAGAAAATGGTTGATATATATATTATATGTTTTAGACAGATAATCAATTCCCCTTGTACATTTCATTTTATATGTTTTCACTGTTTACCTTCTTGGATCTAATTCTGGTTATGCCTCGTTCGAGCCTGCTTTCCAGCTGCTTTAACTCCTTCACATTCAAAGACCCCAACCCTTCACCCATGAGATGCCTGAGAAACATTTGGTGCCATTAAATAGGACATCTATTGACTATATAAAATTATTCCTGCTACTTAGACATATGAATTATTCAAGTATTCCTTATTCTACAATTAAATTTTATAACTAATGCATAGAATTTAAGACCTATTAATTGATATATTTAGTTTATTAAAATACAAAAATTTAAAACTCCTTAAAATTTTATAGTATTTTCGCTCTAATTTAGTTTCTATCAAGATAAAGCAACTAATCTAAAAGAGTCAAATGTAGTGCACGTGTTTGAAATATATATATATTTTCAATTTGTTTCCCATTGTGATCATCTGTAGGAAGACATGGAAATTCTTTTCAAGAGGTACAATTTTTGTTCAGTTAAATGATGAGTTTACCTGTTGGAGCTCTGGAGCATCTGTATTTGCTGGCGCAGCTTCTTCGACTCTTGTTGGTAAAACTGCATTAAAGCCATAAAATGAAGATTAACAAAAACTTGGATATCCTTATACTCCTTTCTCATTGATATTTTCTGAAAACAAAAATCCAGACCTCCGAGAAATTCTAAGACGGTGCTTTCTTAACGATAAATTCACAAAAAAAAATTATTAACAAAAATAAATTTGATTTGTGCATTTATTTTTTAATGACTCGTGTGTCCATCCTGAATTATCTGTGTGCGTGCCTATTACCATTTTTTACAATCTCATTTTACCTGAGCGTTAATCTCCTGAGTAGTGTATGCATTTGCACTGTCTGAAGTTGACTTCTTGTATCTCTCTATAGTTGTCCTAATGCTGCAGATAGTGGAAATTATTCAACACGTATATTCGAAAATAGGAGGATGGGGGAGTATTTATGGACCCACACACAATTAACTCCTTTACATACACATGCATATTCACCAGAAAATCAACAAAAAAGTTATCTAAATAATTCATCAGCCTGCGTCGTTTGTACTTTGAAAGTGCATAATGAGAAAATCAAATGCATAGATGATCACTCGGAGAATATTTGGCAAGCAATACAATTTTTTTTGGATAATTTAACGTTGTTGGTGTATTTAATAAATTTTACCAACATGGCTTCTGCGTATTTAAATGCCACCCTTGGTATGAGTTGTTGACGTGTTACTCGAATGACGAAGACTTGAACAATTTTGTTGTAACAAGGGAACAAAAGAAGAACCATTGACCTAGGAAGTGGCTGGAGCTGGATAACATTATCTATGTGAATTAGATTTCTAAGATGTTTTCATAAGCACACGTGGTTGAACCAAGTGTCAAGAGATGTGATACAAAACCTAGGTGTTGAATTTGATGGAATTGAATGTAAAAGTGATGAACATTTGAATGTTATTGCATGAGTTCTGATTTACAGTGAATGAACTGTGTTGACTTATATAAGATAATAAGCAACGGTTGCCTATGCTATTCTACTGCTCTGTTGATTGTCTGTTGATCCTATTTACTGCTTATACAAATGAGGATAAAAGTAGAGTTGGCTTTATCTCTGGCTGCTCCTTTTCTCCCATAATAGGCCTATGATGAATGACTATTCTGAGGCTATCTGATGGACAGAAACTGTATCTTGACCTTATGCTTTTAATGCCAATGATGAACTAAGTGTCTGAGGCAATAGTTCATTTCTAACTAGCTTAGTTTCTCAACACTCCCCCTCAAGTTGTGTTCGAATAGATTAATTGATCCCAACTTGTCAAGAATGTTAAGATGACTGTTTTTGTCGAGTGCCTTTGTAAAGATGTCTGCCAATTGGTCTTTGCTTCTAACAAATGGTGTTTCTATTTCTCCCGACTGTACTTTTTCTCTGACAAAGTGACAGTCGACTTCAATGTGTTTGGTCCTCTCATGAAAGACTGGATTGGATGCAATATGTCGCGCAACTTGATTGTCGCAATACATTTGCATAGTTTCTATATGCTCTGTCTTCATGTCTCTAAGTAGCTGCTTGATCCAAGTTAGCTCGCTTGCTGTGGATGCCATGGCACGATACTCTGCTTCAGCACTTGATCTTGCTACAACATTTTGTTTTTTGCTTTTCCAAGTGACCAAGTTACCACCTACAAAGGTACAGAAGCCTGTGGTTGATTTTCTATCGCAGCTCCCGGCCCAATCTGCATCAGAAAAACCATTTACAGTATTAGAGTTATTTTTCCGCATCCAAATTCCTTGACCTGGAGTGCCTTTAAGATATCTTAGTATCCTATCAATTGCACTCAGGTGACTGGTACGTGGAGCATGCATAAATTGACTTACAACGCTTACTGCAAATGCAATATCAGGTCTGGTAACCGTAAGATAGATTAGTTTTCCTACCAACCTTTGATATTGTCCTATGTCAGGTAGTAAGTCACCATTTTCTGTTCCAAGTTTAACATTGGTTTCCATTGGGGTACCGGCTGGTTTAACTCTTAGTTTACCAGTTTCTTTTAACAAGTCAATAACATATTTTCTTTGGGATAGAAATAAGCCTTTGCTGGAATGAGCTATTTCTATTCCGAGGAAATATGAGAGTTTTCCAAGATCCTTGATATCAAATTCATCTTTTAAGTGTTGTTTGACCTTTTTAATTTCTTCATTATCATTTCCAGTGATGATGATATCGTCAACATAGACAAGAATAATAGTAATGGATTTTTGTAAGTGTTTGACAAACATAGATAAATCGGCTGAGCTTTTGACAAAATCATTTTTCAAAAGGGAGAAACTTAGCTTAGCATACCATGCTCTTGGAGATTGTTTTAGGCCGTAGATAGACTTTTTTAGCTTACAGACTAGTGATGAATTTGAAGTAATTTTATGGCCTGGAGGAAGAGTCATGTAGACTTCTTCTTCCAAAATACCTTGAAGGAAAGCATTTTTAACGTCCATTTGAAACAGATTCCATCCTAAGTTGGTGGCTACGGATAATAAAATTCTAACGGTGCTCATTTTTGCTACTGGTGCAAAGGTTTCTTGGTAGTCAATGCCGTAGGTTTGGGTAAAACCTTTGGCAACTAACCTCGCCTTATATCTTTCAATCGTGCCATTACTATTGTATTTGATTTTGTAAACCCATCTACAGCCTACAGGTTTTTTACCCTTTGGTAAGTAGACAATATCCCACGTGTCATTTTTTTCTAAAGCTTGAAGTTCTTCCTTCATAGCCTTACGCCAGATAGGATCCTGGGTGGCTTCATTAAAGTTGGTTGGTTCGACCTGTTTGGATATGTTACCCAAATAGGCCCGATATTCAGGAGAAATCTTTTTGTAGGAAATAAATTGTTGAATAGGATACATTACCTGATGGGATACATTTGGATACATCACCTGATGGGATACATAATCCCTTAATCTGGCAGGAGGTCGAATTTGTCGAGTGGATCTTCTCAAGCCAATTTCTTCTTGAACTGTTTCCTCATTTGGTTCATTTTCTTCATCTTCTTCTCCCCCTGAAGAAATTGCATCTATGGTACCAATTTGTTCTTCCTCCGCACGTCCAACCTGTTCTACATTTATTTCTTCCGGGAAAACAAAATTTATTGGAGGTAACATAATTGGTTTACCTTGAGCATTTTCTTGTTCGTATGTTAGATAGTAGGGTTTGTCTTCAAAAAAGGAAACGTCTCTTGAGAAGTACAGTTTATGAGTTTTGGGATCATAACACTTATATCCCTTTTTTTCGGAAGAATATCCTAAGAAAATGGTTTTAACAGAATTTTTATCAAATTTGTCATGTCTTTTTATATGTACAAAACATGTACAACCGAAAACACGTATATGATCAAGATCAATTTTCCGACCCTTCAGAATTTCTAAAGGACTCATATTTTTTAGCCTTGCACTCGGTAGTCTATTTATAAGGTAGGTGGCAGTTAGCACGGCATCAGACCAATAGGATTTTGGAACGTTACTTTGGAAGAGGAGTGACCTAGTAACTTCAAGTAAATGACGATTTTTCCTTTCGGAGACTCCGTTCTGTTCAGGTGTGTTAATACATGTAGTTTGATGGAGAATCCCTTTTAATTTGAAGAATTCCGAGAAATTTTTGTTAACATATTCTGTCCCATTATCAGATCTAAAGATCTTGATTTTTGCGTCATATTGATTTTCAACAAAATTAAAAAAGTCTTGAAAACATGTGTAAACCTCATTTTTTCCTTTTAAAAGGTAAAGCCAAGTAGTACGAGAAAAATCATCGATAAATGTAACAAAATACTTAAAGTGGTTATAAGAATCCACAGGCGCCGGGCCCCACACATCAGAATGTATTAAGTCAAAGCATTTTTTCAATACATGAGTAGATAAGGAAAAAGGCAACCTAGTTTGTTTAGAAAACTTGCAAATATCACAATTACTAAAGTTAAGACTACAACAAAATAGTTTATTTAGAACTTGATCAGATGGATGGCCAAATCTCCAATGCAGCAACTTGTCATGATAGGTAGAACTGACCGACACATGACATCTATTGGGATTTTCTTCAAGGTAATAAAGTCCATTTTTTAAAAAACCCTCACCAAGCTTCTTCCCTGATTCTCGATCCTGAAAGGTTACTCTATTTGGTGAGAATATAACATTACAATTTAAATCTTGAGTTATTTTACTTACAGATAGTAGATTTGGATTAAATCCCGGTAAGTATAAAATATTTTTCACGTTTTTTGAAAAGAATTTTGCTGTTCCTAAACCACAAATTTGGGCTTTATTTCCATTCGCAACAGTCACATGTTGAGGCTCTTTAATCTGTGTAATACTTTGTATTTTACTCGTGTCCCATGTCATATGGTCGGTAGCACCAGAGTCAATGATCCATTTATCCGTTTTTTGACAGAAATTAGCAATTTTAGACATATTGGAAATATTTAAATCGGGATTGGAAAGTACAAAACCTGGAGTAGTTTGTTGTTGTAACAAACCATTCAGTTGGGCCAGTAGTTGTGTTAATTGGGCCGTTGGTGCTCCAGAGGGCCCACTTCCTTCATTTAAATTAGATTGGGCTATTTCTTGCCCAAATCCAATGGCCCCAAGTCCAGCTAATCCACCAGGTCCATTAAGCCCAAGTCCAGTGTGTCCAGCAGGTCCAGGCCCAGTTTTAGGCCCAATTCCGGATCCATTAAACCCTGTTTCATGTCCAAGCCTCATTCCAGATCCATCCCTTTCATTAGGGTTCCCTTCGACCCCTCTGTTCGTCCCTCCAAACCCTCCAAATCGCCTTTCCCTTCGAGCACCATTCCAGTTCCCTCTCTCCCCTTTGCTTCTCGCCGGCCGGAGATGAGGATGAAGGATCCAACAGCCTTCTTGGTTGTGTCCTGCACGTTTGCAGTGATCGCACCAGTCGGCTGTTGTGTTCCCCTTCGTTCTGGCCGTGTCTCTAAAATTGGGGTTTGTGTAATGGGTTTTGAAGGCTCGATTGTTCTCAGAGTTTTCAGATTGTTGTGGGTTCATGAGGTTTCTTCGAGATTCCTCTTGCTCGATTGTTGCTACTACATCATCGAAACTTGGCATTTCGGCTGAGAGAAGAATTTGTGATCTGGCTGCCTCATAACTCGCATCTAGTGCCCCCAGATAAGTGAAAATCAAATCATGTTCATCTCTTTTCTGAATTTCGTTTGGGTCTGTCGTTTGTGGAAGATATGTGTTGAGTTCCTCCCACTTTGAGACTAAATCTGTCACCAATTGCATGTTGCTTTGACTGCCTTGTTTGATTTTCGAAATCTCTTGTTTGAGACTGAAAATATGGGCAAAGTTTTTCTGTTGGCCATATAATTTTTTGGCTTTGTCCCATACTTCTTTTGACGAGTTGTAATACATAAACATGTTGGAAATGTGTGGCTCCATGGTGTTTAGCAGCCATGACATGACCAAGTGGTCTGTGGTTTGCCATTCCTCTGTTGGGTTCTGTGGGTCTATAGGCTTGGGTTTTTCTTTGGTGCCTGAAACGAACTGCAACTTCCCTTTGCCACTGAGACCGATCGTTACTGATCTGGACCAGGGTATATAGTTTTTGTTGCCATTGAGAACTATGCTTGTGATTTTGGTGTTGTCTGTGTGTTGGGACATGGTTTGAATGTGAAAAAGGACTTTCTTGGCTCTTTGATTTTACAGGCTTAAAACCTGCTCTGATACCATGTTGAATTTGATGGAATTGAATGTAAAAGTGATGAACATTTGAATGTTATTGCATGAGTTCTGATTTACAGTGAATGAACTGTGTTGACTTATATAAGATAATAAGCAACGGTTGCCTATGCTATTCTACTGCTCTGTTGATTGTCTGTTGATCCTATTTACTGCTTATACAAATGAGGATAAAAGTAGAGTTGGCTTTATCTCTGGCTGCTCCTTTTCTCCCATAATAGGCCTATGATGAATGACTATTCTGAGGCTATCTGATGGACAGAAACTGTATCTTGACCTTATGCTTTTAATGCCAATGATGAACTAAGTGTCTGAGGCAATAGTTCATTTCTAACTAGCTTAGTTTCTCAACACTAGGGGTCATCGAAATGAAATATGTGGTTGACGAATTCAAATTATGGAAGCTGACAAATTTGATGGGAGGTGTGCATATCCTTGGGATCTAACCCACGAAGAATAGGTATTTCCATCTGCACATCTCATTAATCTCGTTTGGTACATATCCTTTAAATTTTTTATTTTTTTTTCCAAAATTCATTCTCTATCACACATTCTTCCAATAAATTTTTTAGACACGAACTCATAATTTTTCATATTTTTTAACTAAACATTCTTTAAAAACTTTATTTTTCACAAAATTTGTTCTAAAAAATAATACGTTAAACAGACATTCAACTTCTTCCAGTTGACCAATCCTAATACTTTCTATCTCTATCTTATGGCGAACCAAAAGAGAGGAGATTTATTAATATCTTCATAGATTTAGCTTTGGTTGAAGTTCAATACTTTGAGTGATCGAGGGAATAATTTCTTAAAAGATTGGTCCGGTTTTCACTTGTATGTCATATACTATGTATAAAAAAGTGTAAAAATCGAACTTGTAAGTCATATACTATGTATAAAAAAGTGTAAAAATCGCTCCCCCAGGTCATAACTCAGTGGTGCAAAGGACAAGAGTGAAATAGTCTCATTTGAACTGACAGCCACAGTGCGAGGATTCGATTCATGCCCCTAACAAGGTTTGAAATATGATTCTTCGTGGACACCAATATGATACCTCTTGTATTCTGGTCTGTTGAGGCATATCCCACGATTTACCTCCTCCGTGATGCTTTAGGGGTGGGGCGGTGAAGGGCCCTCAAGATTGGGGTTCAACCTTTTTTTTTTTTGAAGTGTAAAATTCTTGAAAGCAGGCTAGAAAGTGGAAATAAAGACTAAAGTGAAACGTTGAATGAAAAAGGGAACAAATAGTTGCAGCTAATGTATGTAGAGATATCTTGTTGCATCTAGTGGGACTAAATCTTACATGAGCCACTGAATGTTATTTTAGATAAGACAACATCCTAGTACAAGAAGGGTAAATAGAGAATTGGGATTATTAATCATGTCTCTATCATAGTTTTTTTTTTTTTAGTTAAAAAAAATAAAAAATAAAAAAAAAGTCACGTCTCTATAATGGTGCAAGAGAGGTGATGTCACTTTAGGGCAGACAATACTGAAAGTCATTAGGACTGTAATATATATGTTCTCCATGATATGCACGTATAAAAAATTCAGGATTATATATCTGCCTTTTCTGATAAGTCTCTGTGATGCAATTCAAAGTACAATCAAACAGGAAGAGAAAAAGAAATTGATATAAGCCTATAACAATGCATACTTAATTATCTTAAATATTGTTAGAATATCTTGTATTTTTCTCAGACTCTAGAATTAACTTTGGAGTCATATTTCTGCCCTTGAAGAATAAAAAAAAGGTTCAAATCTTTTGTATAGAAAAAAATAGGAGTATTTAATATTATTCAAGCAAGTGTTGAACATAACTGAGTTGAATGAAAATGTTGTAGGTGATAAACACATCAATCTTTGTCCATTACTGATCATAAGTATATATGAATATGTATATTTTAAAATTTTACCTTCACTCTGCTTCCCTCAACACAAAAAATAAAGAAACCCTAGAATCTAGGCTTTTTGTGAGTAACATTGAAATTGAAAGTCAGAGAACTTTAGACTATTGAAAGCTATAGCCTTTTTACCGACCAAAAAAACTGCTGCTGGATGCACAACTTCAGTTAACAAATACTGTCAAAAGATTAGGATGCTTTGTAGAGCTAAAATTGGAAACCGAAAACCAAGGGAAACTAGAAGTCATAAACAACAAAAATGTGAAAGAAATTAGAGCTGTTGGCTCTTAACTGCAGTTGTGAAAAGAAAAGAAAAATGCTCGTGATGTGGCATATCTTTGTCTTGGATGATGTGCCCAGTTTTATCATTTTTTACTTGATTCACAATTAATTGTTTTTTAAAAACATATTCTTGACAATGCATCTATGCTGCATTCTATATACAAAAACAAGTCAATAATAGAAGTAAACAACTATTATTATTTGGTTAGATAAAAATGCAAATCACAAAAGACTGGAAAAAAATAGTCTCCTAAACTCTAATAGTATAGTTACTTCTACCACTACAAATTTTTTTTTTTTACCACACCACAATTTTAAATATATGTTTTATCTACTTAAATAACCCTAAGTAAGATTAAATAAATAGACATTCTTTTAAATATTTTTTAAAACTAATTTTTTATTTTGTTTCCACTACAAATGCGAAACTTATCTTTTTTTTTTTTTTGCAACTTTTTTTCTTCACCGTGGACGTGCTTTTTTTGTTCATAGTTATAATGTAGTGTAATAAATAATATTTATAGTGGCAATATAATTACCCTTAGTTCAAAGCAGAACTTTATACTCGTGTTTTACTCCTAACATAGAAAAATGATGGCAGGCGACGATCAGCAGCAATTTTGTTGCACAAACCAATCAAGAATCCATAACTTTTGTTTTCAAAATTTGAAGGATATATACATTTTGGGACAGAAGTTTTAAATTTTATATCAGTAAATACTTTTTATTTTCTTTTTCCATTCATTAATTCTGATCCAAACTCTGTGAGAGCTTGCAGAAAATTTCAGAATAACAAGCTCCTTTTCTTCTTGGTTTTCAATGAAAACAGTACTGTATCAGCATGCATTTACAGCAAAAAGCAGCTTCTGCAACGCAAAAACATGCGTCTGTTTAACTATGTATCTGCCAGTTCATGATCCATGTGGTATTCTAGTTCACAAAATAAATTAAGAACTTGACTATGGAATCCTATTGAAATTTTCAATAACACAGAAAAACTGTTAATGAATAAACATTTCTATGCCTTATAATATCTAGGATACTGACTATTAATGCATTTGAGAAAAATGAGCAAATCACACTTTCCTACAAAAATAATTAGAGAAAATTATGTGTAAGTCAGAGTTGTGAAAGTTACCAATTGTTGGCATACTCATAGACGCGCCCACGGCTAGAGAAAACAATCAGTGCAACTTCAGCGTCGCAAAGGACTGAAAGTTCATAGGCTTTTTTCAGTAGTCCATTCCTCCGCTTGCAGAATGTGACCTGCCGGTTGGTGTTGTTCTCGATCCTCTTGATCTCAATCTTTCCTCTTCCCATTTTGTAAAACCCTATTATTGAAAACAAAATTCCCATGTAAAAAATTTCTTAAATTCTCCAAGAATCTCTATAGAAATCTTATTTATAATTTAAATAATAAAGCTAACAAATTGGAATCTTTAGCTAACAGTAATTGTAAGATCATGGGAAAATTAGGGCTTTTCCCTACTGCAAATTCAAGCTGTGAGGATTTCAAAGATCTGTAATTATAAACTTTAAATGATAAAAAATTGGCACCCAAACACCCATAAGAACATCGAGATCTGAAGATATGCCTAAAAACATGTAGTTTCCGAGTGGATTTTTATACATGAGACGATGAAGGGCTTTCATGTGGAGATCTAGAGAAGCTAAAATAAACACAGCACACAGAAACATCCAAAACAGCTCCTCACAAAGAAGGATAGAAGAGATCTTGAAAACAGCTCAAAATCAAAACCAAAAAATTGCAAATGGACAAACACCAGCTGAAAAATCCCTGTATGGCGAAGATCTTGAACTGGTGTACCAAAAAATGACAACAAATAGAAAACGTGTAAGAACCAAAGGAAGCAGTAGAAGAAAAGCATGGAAATTTACAGAACAACATTTTCTGATCATCAGACCGAAAAATTAAAACTGGATCTATATGTCCCAATATATATGAAGTATGTAATCGTACAAAAATTGGAAAATTTTTGGAAGATGCAAGTTTAAGAAAATTTGGAAAATTTAATGAATATTAATTTGAGAAAAGGAGATAATTTTGTAGGTAGCCAAGTTAATAATCATTTGTACTAGAAACATTAAAAAGAACAAGAATCATACTGATTCAAAACATATCTTTGAATGATCAAGAAAACAGAAACATTTCTTTGAAACAAGTTGCCCACTATAGAGAGAACCTTTAGGGATAAAACGTTTCATTTTCATGCTGAAAAAGAAAAGCTCCTCTGGTTTCTGGGTGCAGATCTGTGCTCGAACAAGATTATCATACACAAAACTGCACCATACCGTAATTAACACAGAGAAAATATTTGTATCATTTACAAAAAAAAATAAGTTCCCTTAAGAAATGATCTTCTTAATTCACAGACCTTGCTTCTTTGGAAAATATTTCTATTTTCCGGCGAGTTGAATGGTTTCCGAAGCCTACACGGATTTCTAAGAATCCCTTCAAACCCCCCCTCTCAGTCCTTAGTTTTTTTTATCTTTCTTTCTTTGTATAAACCTAGCTTTTACTTAGCCAGGCATATCTGTATATGTTATTAGAGATAGAGAGAGAAAGCGAAGGTAAGCTGGTCAGGAAAATGACCCAAAGATGGCTTTTCAATTTTTCCAGATATAATCGATGCATGATGTTTTAGGCAAGTGATTATTAGCAGCACTGCACTGTATATTATTACCCAAAATTGCTATATCTTTTCCTTTTCCAACTGGACTAAAATGCCCTTATTTTTTATATATAAGAACCCTAATCACACCAGATAATGGGTTTTTGAGGCGAGGGCAAAATGTGGACTCAGCAAAATTGTACAGTTTTGGCACATTAGGGTTTGGTGCACTCCACGTAAAAGTCACTACACCTGCATTTTGAATTTGCTTGTTCCAGCTATTGTTAATCATGTTTTATTTTCTTTCTAAATACTTATAATTAAGTAGAAAACTCTCAGGGAATCAAATAAAAAAAGTGCTTTTTAGGGTTTGAAGTTATAAAGAGATATGCATGCATATGCATGTATGCATAATCTGTCAAAAAGGGTATCCAACTCGCGACCCAAACTTTTTACTTATACTTTCATTTTCTATTTCTTTTTTCTTCTTTCTTTTCTTTGCTTGTACCCAAAATAAATTTAATAAGTACTCAATAAGCGTTTAGCGAAATTACATAGGATTCTCAATATTTGAGAATGTACGTATCACTTAGAATATCCTCAATCAATATTTTGTCATATTGGTCCTAACCTTTGGATTAATTTGTAGCAGTTGGATATATTAAATGGACGAAAATTGACAATTTAACTGTTTATTTAAAGGCTAGAGCGCACGCAAACTTTTTTGATGGAAAAGACGTATAAAACACAAATGATAGAACTATAAATGAAAAAGAGAGAGAAAAGTAGCAAACACTTACACTATAAAATAACCATGCGCGAACTATTAGAATACTCAGATAGCAAGTTACACTGATGTTTTCCGAATTTTCTTTAGAATTATTAGCTACCTCTGATAATACATAGTCTAATGTGCATGGAAGTGTCCGGGTAGCATGGTGACTCATAATTGGCAGACATAAAGTGTACTAGAAGTGGATCAGTCCAAATTTTAAAAACAAAAACCAGTCCAAATTCGATTTCAAACTAATGGAACTAAATCAAATTAAATTAATTTGTTGAGTTTATGATGTTGAGAAATCGATATTCAAACATTGCTAAGCTAAAAGCCGAGGCATCATCATGCACCCTTTAAGTTGGATATCATGTACAATGTTCATTCTTTTCCAGATATGCTAACAATGCAATTGGGCACCTTATGTATGTTAAATTAGAAATGAGAGAGAGAGAGAGAGAGAGCTAAAATTATGTCCAATGTTTTGTCTAATACAATATAGTAAGATATATTTAACAAGCACTTATAGGATTTGATTTTCTTGATTCTATGTTCTTTGATTGGTTTGTAGTCGAACTTTGTTACATCATTAAGTGCAAAACAATCTGCAACTATAGTTTACTACTTTAAGGAGCTAGGTGGGAGCTTGAGCTGCAATTTATTACACAATCATTTAAAAGATAAACAAGGACAGTAATTTTGAATTACTGTCTATGGTTTATATACTTCGTTGGCTTAAATTACAAGGAGAATAGGTTATATTAAACAGTTCAAATTAAGGGTAACTCGAGTAAGGCAGCAGGAGGCGGACTAGTCCGATATAGCACCGGATCTTCTCTTATCTCATTCTGTAATTTCTATCACGTATACTCCAACTCAGAGGCTGAGCTGAGAGATCATATTAATGGTCTGCTTATATACCTTAAAAAAGGGTTTCCGCGTATATGGATTGAAGTGAACTCAATTCATTGGAACTTGAGGAATTGAGGATGATCCTTTGACTGTTAAATCTATTAGTGATTGAATTGATATATAACAGTCGTAAAAAATTCGCTATAAGAACAACACATATTTATCGGGAAGGAAATTCTGCAGCTGATTGGTTGGACGTAGCTTGTGTTGGGTTTGATCTAAATTTGTGAAGTAAAAGAGTATATATTCTAAACGGAAAACAAATATCTTATTTGGCAATAAAAATAGTAGTGCTAATAGAAGTGGTGTGTGTGTGTTTTTTTTTTTGGGGTCACAAAGGAATAATTCCCTGTATATACGTGTGAGAATCGTGTTTCACAATTTAAAGGGCTGCAAATAGAAGTTCACGGAACATAGGGTAAAAATTCTAGGCAGCCCAAGGATTGAAGTAAAAGAGAGACAGATATACGGCCGGGCAGAAAGAATTTACGGCAGCCAAATAGAGAGAAATTGTGCAGGTAAAGAGAGAAAGTTAGAGAGAGAGAAGGGTATGTATAAATGTTCGTTTCTCTCCGTGTTTTAGCTCTGTACAGTGGAAAATAGGAAGTCGGAATGCTCTTGTTTTTGTGAGATTTTTGTGTTAATTGATTCTCATTCTTCCATAGTAGTTGGCAATTAGCTCAACCATATTAAATTTGTGTTTATTTCTTTCTTGCCTATTTTTAATTTTTTTCATTTTCTTGCGCATTTATGAGATTTCTTCTCAATAAGTGAAATCAAAGTCTGCATTTCAAACTTTTCACTAGCGTTAAAAATGATGGTAAGATTTCTTCTCAACAATTGATATCAAAATCTAGGGTTCAAACTTTTCAATTGTGTTAAAGATGATGACAAGTACAAATTTTGAGATTGAACAATTTGACGTCAAAATTTCAATTGAAAATATTTGTATTTTGTATTTTTATTTTAACTTTTTGTAAATAGTTTATTCACAATAGAAATTAATTAATTATGAAATATGTTGGTGGTTAGCGACGGAAACAAAAACGAAATATTTTGTAGCTCTTTGGGAACAATTACTTTCGTAGGAAAATATGTTGGTGTTTAGCGACAGAAACAAGAACGAAATATTTTGTAGCTACTTAGAACAATTACTTCCGTAGGAAAATATGTTGGTGGTTAGCGATGGAAATAAAAACGAAAATATTTGTAGCTATTTAGAAACGATTACTACCGTAGGAAATATGTTGGTGGTTAGTGATGGAAACAAAAACGAAATATTCGTAGCTATTTAGGAACAATTAATTCCGTAGGAAAATATGTTGGTAATTAGCGACGGAAACAAGAGTAGATGCGTAGCTAATTTAGGAACAACTTTTGATACCGTCGTTAATCACAAACAAATTAGCGACAATATTTTCGTCACTAATTAGCTACGAATATTTTCGTCGGTGGACAACGACAGTTTATTTCCGTCGCTATTCACCGACGGCTATATATAATCCGTCGCTGATTTTACCGGGGGGGGTGTTTACCATCAGATTTAGCGACGGGGGAAATCTGTTTCTAAAGATCATTTCCAATGGATTTCGGGAGTTCAGGGACGGAAAATTTCATCTCTAAAGCCGAATTTTTTTTTGTAGGGCCAGTAGTGACAAAAGATGCAAAGTAAGAACAAAAATCGAAGACACTTGTACCATCGGAGTGATTTGCTAGGTAAAGTATATTGTTTTGAACGAGACTTGCACTTTTTAAGTTACAAAAAATATTATGAGTTGTACATGCATAAATTTCTAACAAATATTAGGTTATATCTTAAAATCAGTTTGTGTGATTGAAGATTAAATATGATATTATTCATGTTAGGAGCATTTGAACAAGTTCAATAAGTGCGTGACTAAAGTAATATTATCATAATAATTTTATGCATAAATTGCAATAAAAAGTTAATAGCTTGGATTCATTTTGAGTTTATTTTTCAGTAAATATTTTATATTGATTTTATTCTTTCTAATCAGAAATCAAAATTTACAAAAAAATATTATTGAAATCAAAACACTCTGTACAAAAAAGATTAAAAAAATAAACCTTTTGAAAACTAAATTGTTTATTTTTGTCTATATTAAAAATTAAGATAAATAAAAAAAATAAGAATACAAATATAATCATATATAATATACATAAGGGGAGAAGGGTAAAATGAAATTTTTTATTTTTTTGCTAAGAGGGGAGGTTTTCGAAATTTTTGAAAAGGAAGGAGAGGTAAAATATAATTGTCATAAATTTTAAAGGTGGTCTCTGTAATATACTCTAAAAAAAATTAAAAGGTGCAAGTTTAGTTCATCATTATGCGTCTTCTATGACCATTGGACATCGAGTTTTGGTTCGATCATCTTCATGCGACATCTCAAATAATTGAGCCCATCATAAGTCGTCCGTACTATGAATGGTGCAAGTAATCTTGATGAAGTTCAAGATAAGTGTGGAAGAGTAAATCACAAAGAAGGAATATTGGTCAAGGATAATCGTTCTCAGTCCCGAACAAACGAGATGTTATTATGATCTCAAGAAAGGATATGAAAATTACGAGGAACTGAAAAGTATCTTGAAAATTAGAAAAATTAAGTTTCAAAAGCCCCAGATCAGATGTCATCTGAGTACCAGATTTTGTATTCTTGGTGTTTGAATCATGTGTAGCATATAATGAGGGGTTTGGGGATTATAATTCATGAGATGTGTAAAATTTATGATGTGTTTGAATTAGGTGTGACTCGAATTCTATTTCGAAGATAACGAAATTCTAATTAAAGTTGATTTACGAAGAATTGTGTTTACAATCCTATTTTGGAATCCTATTCGAAGTCTATTTGGCAAATTTTGGTTGAAGTCCCATTTGGAAGCCCAATTAAGAATTTGGAATATGTATTAGACTTGAAGAGGTCAAGATATGGATAAGAAGATTTTTAGGCGCCCGTACTTAATGCCATTTGGAGTAAAAGGGATCAAATTCAACCTGAGAGCAAAGCCCCAACGTTACCCTTACCGCGAGCTAATCGTTCTTCTACCTCTCGAGCTGCGCACGACTCTAGCTAGACTCCCGTCGGCACTCCAACACCGGCGTTATTTAGGTCCAAATCTGTTTAACATTTTGAGCATTCCATTTCATATATAACTCTTTAGGGATTGAAACATCATCTATATATATTTAGCTCTTGATTGTATTTTAAATTAAGGGAGTATTTGATTCCCATTTTTCCCAAAATATATTTTCTCTCTCTTATTTTCAACTACACATTTTTCACTAAAATAATATTACACGCAAATAAAAAAAATCTTTCTTTTTTAACAACACATTTTTCATCAATCTATTATTCCAAAATACATTCTTCAAAAATAATAGGGCTCAAACACTACCTAAGGGTGTGTTTGATATATATTATTGAGAAAATAATGTATTTTAAATAGTAATATGATAAGAAATATGAGTTAAAAAGTAAGGAAATGTTATTGATGTGATGTAAAATATTATTTTATAGAAGAATGTGTAGTTGAAAATGAATTTTAAAAGAATGTGTACCAAACAGGGGCTAAGTTAGACTAATTATAAATACAACATCATTATATTATTTCTCCATATTTTAGTGAATTTTCATTTTCTCTGCAAATTATATTGTTCTTGAGTTTGTGATTAATTATGTCATATTGTGCCATATTTTTCTTTTTTCGCCTATTATTACAACAAATTGGTATCACAGTAATCTGGTATCCGTTATTTCTTCTAAATTTGGTATTATTGCTAAGATTTTATTCATATGGAGATTTTAATTTTGTGATGGCGACTAGAAGTATAATATTCCGCTTTTGGATCGTAGGACAAGATTTTCATTGTAATAGATAAAGAAGCGAGCAATACTTGTTCGATGGATTTGGACGATGCGTTGTTGGGATTTAACAAGATACCCACAACTTGGAATTAGGAGGAGAAACAATGTAAGGATCGTAAGGCATTATAAAAAATTCATCTTTATCTTTTGAATGATATTCTTTAGGATGTTTTGAAAGAAAAGTCTGATGCTGCATTATGATTAAGATTGACACAATTATAGATGATGAAGAGTCTAACTAGCAAATTGCACTTGAAGCAGCACATTTATTCTCATAAGACCACCTAGTTGTTTTTAAGGAAATCTTCGTTAATTTGAAAATCTTAGATGTTAAATATGATGAAGATTTGGTTTGATTTTGTTGTGTTTGTTGTCTGCTTCATATATATCTTTATAAACACGATTTTATATAGTCATGATACTTTTACCATTGAAGATATCCATGATACTCTATATTCAAATGAGAAGATGAAATATCTCGTTAGGGCTGATACTTATGGAGATGGCCTTATTGTTGGTGGTGGTTGTGCAAGGAGCAAATAGAGGTCTAACTTCACAAATAAAATTTGTAATTATTGTAAGAAGAATCGACATTTGGTTAAAGATTTCTATAAGTTGTAGAATAAAGAAAAATTGACTGCAACTAATCAGAATGGAAAGAATTTGATACTCCGGATGAAACCAATATTACAAAAAGGCTTCTCAATGATGGAGAGCTTTTGATTATTACTAACGGCGACTCCAAACGATGATTGAATTTTTGATACGACTTGCACTTTTCATATGAGTCCCAATCGAGATTCGTTTACAACATATGAAACATTTTCAAAATATGGTGTGGTGATGTGAAATAATATACCATATATGATAGTTGGTATTGAAAGGATTAGAATTAAGTTGTTTGATGAAAGTGTTAGAACACTTGATACAATGTGACATGCTCTTGATTTGAAAAGAAATCTTATCCCCTTTAGCACCTTAACTTGTAAGGGTACATATTCATTGGTGAATGTCGAGTCTTGAAGGTTTGTAAATGTGCTCGTTTTGTGTTGCAAGGACACCAAAAATTCTCAATTATATGTCTTACAAGGTTCTACTAAATCTTTGAAGATCAATCAGCATAGATTTGGATCTCTGGTGGATTGTGAGTTTAGTTCAATATCGTCGGAGTTTTGTTAGGGGTCTACTTTAATGAATACATTTAAGTCAAGTTCGAAAGTCACAGATAATTCCACTTTGCCACTACTACAGTCGCTTCATTGTATTCAATTGCTAGAAACATACCCATTTGTGATATTATTTTCAAAATATATTTTTCTCTCTTTTATTTTCAATCACATTTTCAATAAAAATAATATTATACGTAAATTTAAAACTTTTTCTTATTTTTAATGACATTCCTATTTGAGCCTCATTCTTATTCCAAAATGCATTTTGGAATAATTTTTTTTTTTTTTTTTTATAGAGAATGTCATTAAAAATAAGAAAAAGTTTTAAATTTACGTATAATATTATTTTATTGAAAATGTGGTTGAAAATAAAAGAGAGAAAAATATATTTTGAAAATAATGAGAATCTAACAAGAGCTTATATGTGTATGCTTTGAATATGGTTGAATGTGTTGATTCTAGCCAAGATACTTTTGTTAAAGCATTTTGGGGTGATTATGTTACGAGTCTTGTTTCAACCTTATTTGGTGATTATTAATCACGTTTAATTTTGTTGCTCGTGATTCGAGCAACTTTGGTGTCCAAGGTAGTTCTTGAAATTTTGTTACTCAGTTTTTTCGAGGTTGAATATATTTTGGGTTTATGGTTGAGGTGGAGAATATTTTCAAGTGGAAAGTTTTGATAGAGAATTTCGTTTGCGTTTTTATGGAGAGTTGAAGTTTATTCATTGTAGTAATTTGTCTCCAATAGGAGAATTTTTTAAGTTTACTCATGCAGTGGAATTCATGTCAAGGTAAAATTTGTTAGAAGTATGGTGTGACTCGAATTTTATTTCGAAGATAATTGAAAATTATAATTAAGTCGACTTAAAAAAGAATTCTATTTGGAATATTATTTTGGAATCTTATTCGAAATCTATTTGACAAATGTCTGTTGAAGTTCTATTTGAAAGTCCAATTAAAAGTTTGAAATTTGTGTTTGATTTGAAGAGATTAAGATAATAACAGGAAATGAGTGCCATTCAAAATCAAGTCGATCTACTTCAACCAGGGGTCAGCGTCTCAATGCCACACAGGCAGCGTCCCAGCGCTACCCATGCCGCAAGCTAACCTCTCGAGTGACACACGACACTAGCTAGTCGCTCATCGGCACTCGAGAGCCGATTTTATCCAGGGCTAAATCTATTTCGCGTTTTGATGCATTTTATTTCATCTACAAATCTATTTTTATGGTTTAAAACATCCCCATATGTATTTACTTTTTCATTATATTTTAGATTAAGTTGGACAAATTATAAATACAAAATCATTATATTATTTTTCCATATTTTAGCGAATTCTTATTTTCTCTTCAAATTATTTTGTTCTTGAGTTTGTGATCAATTAGTTCGTATTGTGCCATATTTTTCTTTTCTCGTCCACTATTACAACAAATCAGTATCAGAACAATATGGTAACTGTTTTATTCCTTACATGGTGGCTAATAAAGAAGAATCCGAAGATAAGGGTATAGGTACTGTAAAAATGTTGGACGGAATAGTGTGACGATTAATAGAGATCATGCATATATCAAGATTAAAGTGAAGATAGATATTGTTGGGAATGGGAACCTAAGACATGCTCGAGCCGATATAGTGAATGTGAAGAAAAGTTCTATGACAATAATGAGATTTGAAAAGATTCGTAACTTGAACATATTTATATGGAAAATACAGAACTCGGTACCTAAAGGTTAAAACCAGGTGGTCCTAATATGCATAATCGGGCATATATCGTGTCATGGTAAAAACATCAATGTCATACGTAACTTACTATAACCGTGCTAGAAATTGTGTTTTAGTTTATTTAATAATTGTTTGTACAAGTTTCCTGCAATAATGATCGTAGTACACGAAGGAAATAACAAATTTATACGTTAATTTTTTATGGCTCCTTGGACATGATATATGTACGAATAATTCTTGCCAATAATTATAGATTTAGAGCTTGTTTGGTGCAACTTAAAATTCAATTAAAATTAAAAATATAATCGTTATTGGATCTCACTCGTCTAATAAAAGTCAACACTAACAGCCAATTTTTCAATTTTAATCCAATTTTAATCTCTACCGAACATGCCCTTATAAAAATGTGGACCCGCCTTTTGAAATAATGGTGTTAAACATTCAAATTGATTTGAAAAAGAAAAATTAGTTGTTTTCCTATTTTGGAATGCAAGAAATGAGTGGTCCCAATCCGGAATTGTGGACTAAAATCTTGGAATAAAACATTGAAGTTGAAGTTACGTACTTGACGTGATTCTTACCATAAAGCACTTGCTTAGCACCAAGACATGCACGATATAAGGTAAGGTGAAATAGTACACATAAGCTATAGAACTGATCTCCTACCTCCAGTGACAAGATAAAAAAGTGTTACAAAATAACCATAATTGTGGTTCTCACAGTTTCAGAGAACCACAACTAAGATTTTCTTGTCTCGTCAGTAATGAAAAGTTTTTATTCTATCCACTGAAAGCAAGAGATCATGACTAAACTATAAGCTATAGTTAACTTTTAACACGTGATATAACTGTCAAGATTTCCTTTTTGCAAGAAAATAAATAATTACATAAATAAAATATTCATGCTCTAACGAACAACACACCAAGAAGCAAATGGTTGATTCAAATGTCCAAAAAGGGGTGTGATCCAAATACTGGGAAAACGATAAACCATCCTTTACGTTCAGCCCCAACATTGAAACTGCAGTTCGGGGAAAATATTCAAGAGTTGTTTGATCTGTCAGGTAGGAAGATACTAATTAAATCAGAGTTACAATAGGGATGACAACAGGGCAGTCCACCATATAACGTTGCGCTTGGTTACTGATACAAATTCTTGGAAGGGTCAGATTTCAAAAGGGAAGTATCATCGTAATGGCAGCATACTATCAGCTCCAAATAGAGCGGGATCCTCCTTTTTCTGTGGAGAAGTATACTCTCAGGCAGAGAACTTACTCAGAGAGGTGTGTTGGGAATGGGGACAGCATTTGAACTTTTCAGGATCCATAGTTACCACGACCAATATCATTAAAGGTGATTACCACTTGCTGTAAGGAGACTACTTTGGTCCGGATCCCATTTTGCTATTTGATAGGGAACTGAGCGGACAAGTTAATCTGGCACTACAAAAAATGGGGGGTATATTCGGTTCGGAGCAGTTACCGATTGCTGTTAAATGAAAAACTCAATCTAGAAAAGAGTAGCAATCAGAAAGGATAAGATAGAGTGAAAACGTTTAGTATTATTGATATTTGTTACAGAGATAAACATATATACGGACATCACATATATCCATGACCATCCTCTTCGGTATCTTTAGGAACTAATATATCAAAATCACTTACAGTCCATTCAGCATTGGCCCCCGAGGGGCTAACGTATATTTCTGTACCAATGTTGATAGAAGACCACACACGCTTTGCAGGTTTTGTTCCTGGATCCTACATAAGAGAACAAGCAAGTGGCTTTATCCATATCACTGTAAGACCAGAGTTGATATCAGATCACAAGTTGCCCAAATATTGTGAGGTAGAGCACATGGGCTTCGTTTAGTATAGTTGCCATTACAGAAGGTGCAGTATACAGGTGGCAAAGCAAAGAGGCTATACTTCTTTAAACTTTTTGTGGTAGTTTTCCATTAGTTGTGAAATGAGTATGTCTTTCACCTGGTCGAGCCAGCTCAACCGGAGAGCCAAAGTAGTAGGGTCCTCTATTGATTAGTAGTGTACTGACATGACGACATTGTGGTTCAATATAGTTAACATGTCTACAAGATTACAGCTAGTCATCACCCTATCTTACAAGTCTCTCTCTATAGTGAACTATGGTTAACTAGCAAAGCTTGTACTGGCATGGAGAACCATAACCAAAGGTTCACTGGTGAAGCTCAAACAACACCATTGTTCATCCCTAACAAGCAAGGAAATGACCATTTATCATGATCATAGCTAATTTTTAAGTCAAAATTCAGGAGGAGTAATGATACCTGATAGAAGTATAGCCGACTGGATAGAGTTCCAACGTCAAGCTCCCAAGTCCTTGAATCCCCAATCCATCCGTCTCCCCTTTTTGCAGGATAACCATGCACAGCCCACTCAGGATGAGGCAGAATTTGAACCAATTCTTGTGCTTGTGGGTTGCTATATGGATCACATATATCAAATGGTTTTTCCAGATAGTTTGCATTTCCAGGAGCACAGTAAAGATGATAAGCAGAATACGGAAACAGAGATGTATCATTTCTGTGTATTATTGTGCCAGTAGAACTCATGTGGTAAGGTGGGCATGACACCAAATTATCTGGACGACACCAGCTTGTAGTTGCCGGGTTAATAATCATCTCACTGTATCTAGTCACGTCTGTTAGAACGTCACCATCACATGGGTCTCCATTATTTTTCCAACAACTTCCAATGTCAAGAAGATAAAATTGGCTATTGGACCCTCCACCTTGTTTAACATCAAGTGTTAATTGGACCTTAAAGTTAGGAGACTCTAGTAACTGTCAAAACAAATTTGATGTCACAGTCTCTCATATAATTATTTTTATGAAATGGGCCTATGCAGGTTAAAAACAAATGCGGAACATAGAAATGTTGATGTAGCTTGTTGATTGGCCAATAAACTAGGAATTTTAAGAAAGAGAATCAAAAAGTTTATAGAAAAAAGAATCTAACATAATTAAAAGAAAAGTAATTTTCAACGGTACTTGGTAAATAACAATAAATCTTTAATATATTAAATATCATATCAAGTGAGAATCACTTTTTGAACAATTATAGGCTTACTGCAATTCAATTAACAATAAATCTATATGATATTTAATTAACAATTATAGGCTTACTTTTAAATATCAATAAATCTATAATATATTAAATATCATATCAAGTGAGAATCACTTTTTGAACAATTATAGGCTTACTGCAATTCAATTATTTCAATAATACATTACTTTTCATTTTTCAATATGTATTTAATTTATAAACCATACTAAATACTACAAAATCCTTGTTCATACATGTATTCTTTGTAATTAATTCTTAATTAATTAACATTCTCATTCATTTAATTAATATTAATTAGAATTTCGCATTTACGTTCATGTCCCTGCTATTAATTTTCAATTAATTAACATTAACATTCATTTAATTAATAATAATTAGAGTTTCACATTCAATATATATTTAATTTACAAATTGTAATAAATACTACAAAATCCTTGTTCATGCATGTATTTCTCGTCATTAATTCTCAATTAATTAACATTCATATTTATTTAATTAATTTAATTAGAATTTCACATTCACATTCACATCCATGCATGTATTTTCCGTTATTAATTCTCAATTAATTCACATTCACATTCATTTAATTAATATTAATTAAAATCTCACATTCAAGAATTCAGTTTATTATTTACGTCCATGTATATTAAATAGCGTTTCACTTAATTAGAAATTAAATCATATTTATTTAGTATAAATAATTTAATATTCATTGTCACGTATATATTATTGGGTATTAATTCTATATTAATTAATACTCACGATAATTCATGTATCGTATTTCCCATCCATCTTCATTTATGTATTTAGTTGTAATTATAATATTCACATTCAAGTACACATTTCACTATTTACGTACATGTATAATAATTAACATTTATTTTCAAAAGCTTGTATTTATCTTATGTTTAGATCAAAAGGGTAAATGGAGGGTTATATATAACTTTCATAGCACTTATAAAGTATTTCAGTTGCACGATCAACTCTGACTGTTCCTATCAAAAATAACTGCTTGATACTACTATGTATATGAGCAAATTACAACCAGAAAAAACAAACTACAGATCATACCTTTCTTATGATGCCTCGTCCACTATAGTGATAACCTCCATTAAATCCTTTCGTTGCATCCGCTCTTAGATACAACATGAGCCAGGGATACTTGGATGATGTTGTCAATTTTTGCGATACAATCCAACTATTTGTGCTTAAATTCTTCCGCCATGAAACAGAAAAGAAAGAATTATCTCCAGAACCAACACTCAAATTGGCATCAAGATCATATGTTCCATAGAATCCCCCAACTAAAGACACATTATCCCCAAAATAAACCACCCGTGACTGATTATGGTACACAAGCGGTTGATTCATGCATCCTTCGCCAAAACAAGGAAAGTTTCTGTCTGTCACTATCTTAGTAACTTTTCGGCCATTCTCAGGGCAAAGTGTTGTGTTCTTGTCAAGTTTCCATTTTTCAGCATGATCATCCAAAAGTACCATGGTTCGGCAAAATCATGGACCTCACAAAGAGAACCAAGATAAATTTCTTTTTCCACAGCATAAAGATCAGGATCCCTATATGATTTAAACTCGCCAACAGGAAATGCATCGCCAGCCTTCAATCCATTGTCCAATTTGTTCACCTTGTGGTGAACTTCACAGTTGCTCCTCTTATCTGATTATCACATCACAATATCAAATTGGATAAGTAATTACATATACGATGACTATATTCTGAAAGAAAAGTTGATTTTAGATTATAGTACAAGGTAAAAAGTTCTTTTGCAACTGCATTCATCTGGAAACTGCATCACACATTTAAGGTATCATGGATTACAAAAATTAAATCAAGGAAAAGAAAATTATGCAGCCTAGACCAGAATACTTATTTCAAGATTGTAGATATGATCAAAATAGCCTGGAATTCATCATCATGGGAAAGAGATCAAATGTTACAATTAACATCTCAAAGGTGCTTTCTTCTTTTTTAACTCTAATACCTTTTCCACACCAATCATACGCATGTCATGGACTAAAAGTGCAGCGTAAAGGCTGGGTGGAAGGCTGAAAGCTATCAAAATTAGACCTAAGCTATACTACATATAGCTAGTCCAGTTCAAAATTCAAGTCAATTAAAAACAACTTTAGATAATGAAATCTCTAATACTTAGTTTTAAGATCTTTAATTATTTGAGTGTTGCTATAGACTAATGGCAAAAGATTCTAAGTCACATACTAAAAACAATATATTTACTCAACATCCAATCATGCTAATCCAGGGTTCATTAACATTCGACCACACCCGAAATCCCACATTGGCTGGCACAAAACCATGAAATAGATTTAGGACAATGTTGTCCAGATCAATGAGTGAAATGGTGTGTGCATGACATAAGTATATGTCACGTAAGACAGCAAGTCAGATAATCCTAATTTGAACAAGGTAACTAGAAACCGGATATGGTGCCATAACTAGCTTTTCGTTTTGGTTTTAGCACTCTCACCTAAAAGAGAACCCAACAGTGATAACTGAATTTAGTCAAAAAGATGAATGCAAGCCAGAACGTTAACCACGTCTGATAATCCATCAGCACAATCTATAAACTTACATCTTTTATAGCTAACTCAATAGAACGGTTCATATCTAACTCTCGAGACAACAAACAATCATCAGAAGCAGTCAGAAAGAACCAACACGAAGTTCTAGAAGAAAAGACAACAGAAGTTGAATCGTCGAAGTCATCTTTACAATTGCAATAATAGACCTGATTTCTACAAATGCTATGAAGACAAGTCACGATACTGCTATGCACTCAACTGATCACCACGGTTTTATGTACATAATTCGAACAGCTGTTTAACATTTACTCTGCCTCCACCATCAAACATTATGCACTCTGTGATTTCAAATAAATGTTTAAACTCCTTCCAAATGGTATCCCCGAAATGTCTTTCTTTTCTCGAAAAAAAAAAAAAAAAAACATTCCTATTCCTTCCACTTTGTTAAGATTTGGGGTTTCATCTTAAAATGTCAACATTATTAAGAAGAGTAACCCAATTTTTTATAAGTTAGTCTATGTTTTCATCTTTATTCAATGTGAGATTTTTATCTCTTAACATGCTCCTGCAAGATGGTGGCTTGTTTGAGCAGATCAACCTTGAAATCTATGCTCAATTTTTTTGAGTCTTAATCGGATCGAATCACTCATTGGAGCAGACCTATTTTGAAATTTGTGCTCAATTTTTTTGAGTCTTAATCGGATCGAATCGCTCGTTGAAGCTTAATGGGTTTTGATACCATATTAAGATTTGGGGTTCCATCTTAAAATGTCAACATTATTAAGAGGAATAACCCAACACTTTATAAGTTGGTCTATGTTTTCATCTTTATTCAATGTGAAATTTTTATCCCTTAACACAGTAATTGACGACTTCCCTCAGTAAATCTCTAAAGTTACACGGTCTGCTATGTACCTAGTGACCTATTCTTATTGTACTTGTATGAGTGATTAATATCATTGGAAAAATCTAAACTCAAGAAAATGACCAAAGAAAGTAATTCATGAATATGCATACGATAACCACCTTATTCTGGCTTCGAAATTCTAGCTATTCAGTAATGTGACTATTAACACCAATTACCCTCGACCAAAACAGTACGCGATTATCTCGGTAATAATGAGCCAAGCTGTATCTTGCAGCATGGTATTGAGCCCCCAAATTTGAAAATTGTTCAAAATCAATCAAATTTGGAAGTAAAACCATGAACTCTGTCGATTTTCAATGTCAACTGCACACCTTGTCCCCAGTAATATCTAGTTTTCGTTTTAGGAAAAAAAAAAAAAGTACATAAAACATAAACCACGTCAATAAATTTGAGACATTTGACGGCTAAAGAAAGAATTGAAGAATATTATAAAGGACCTGTGATAAGCGAGCAGTGAAGATCAGCACAATCAGCCATTCTTGGACTTCCCATTTGGGGTGCTTCGACTCCTACTTCATTGCAGAAATTCCAAGCTTCTAACCCAAATCTGCCATTTGGGTTCTTCATTCCTGGGTCCCCGATTGCAGATACATATGAATTTTCTGTCGATAATTGTATTCCAGAATCTATATGAGCAAGGCGAACAACAAGAAGAAAAAACACAATAAATATTGACAAAACCACACCCATTTTGATCCTCTGTCAAGAACTCGAGTTCTCAACAAGAGCAAGAAATACTAGTACTGATATTCAAAGTTATACACATCTGGCGGTTGGAGAATTAAAGATTCTTTCTTCAGAGCGGATAATTTGAGATAGAATTTCTGGAACTCCTAGGTAGGACTTACGGTAGTGTTTCTCGTTTAGTCATCAAGACGCAGGGATGGGCTTAGAGGCAAAGTTCGCCCGTGGGTCCATGCCGCTTTTTTCTACCAATTCCTTTACGAAGAAGTTTAGGGCTGTTTGATGGTGGAAAATTTTCCATGGAAAATAGAAAAAAACAAAATTACATCTTCCATTTTAGGCAGGTTTGATAAATGACAATTCATTTTCTTGGTTTTGGTTCACACGATTGACTTTCCATGGTTTTGAAGATTGAAGTAGGAGGGATCCATCAATTTTGGTCTGAAGAGCGTCAGGTTTCACGCCATGTGCAAATTTCAATTCAGAAATTGGAGCGATTTGGGTGATAATTGGTGCAATTGAATTCATACCCAGGGTCTTTTGGGCATGTTGTTGGATCGGTTGATGCCAATTTGTAGGTTCAATGAAGTTGGGGGATGGGATTGAAAGAGACGTATTTGACAAAATTGGAGGTGCGATTGTCGAAGGTTCATAGGCTAGTGCAGATTGATTGGACACTGTTTTGGTTGAGGCGAAGCCATATTTGAGGTCGTCTAGTCAAGAGCTTCCTGACTGTGGTGGTGTGTAACCGTGGGTGTCGCCGGAGGTTGGATTTTCGACCAAAGATAGCGTGCGTGAGTAGGCTGTTTTGGCTGATTTTGGTGGGTTAGTGATCGGTGGTGCGGTGGAAGATGTTGGGGGGGTGGGGTGATGTCGTCTATGGTGCTATCCGACGGTCTAGGCGGCCGAAAATTGGTGGTTTGAGGTGTCATGGTTGGCGGCTATGGTGGAATCCGGTCAGTTTGAAAGAGTTTGGAATTTAGATCCATCACATTTTGCTAATGTGGCGAAGAAATTGTACACACACACGCCACGTCACTAACTCTGTTTGACACATCATAAAAAATCGTTTGATTGTGAGGCCAGTGATGGATGTGGTCAAAATTTACAAAGTTCAGTGACTATTTAGGGTAGTTTTGAAGTTCAGTGACCTCATGGAAACTTTTGGACAAGTTCAATGACTATTTTGGATATTAACCCTGGTTTTGAGGAAAACCAAATCCCACATTTAGATTATTTATTTATTTTTGCAATGTAAACAAATTCTATTCAAATTGTAACAAATTATATTTTTTTAATGGACAATTTTCATATAAAACAAAGTCAAATGAACACCAAACGATCCAAAATTTCAATATTTTCCACGTGGAAAATCATATTAATTAAACACAATTAATTGACAATTTCCAAGAAAATAATTTTAGACAATTCAATTCCCTGAAATTCATTTTCTTTCCACTCAAATTTCATTTCTGTAATTAAACGGACCCTTAATTCTTGGGGAAATTACATTGCCACGTATATTTAAAGGAACAATGTTATTTATCATTATAATAATAAATCATCGATAATGTGACAATTTACATGAAATAATATGATAAGATATCCCAATTTTCAATAGAGAGGAAAGTTGAAATATCATATCTCATCGTTCCACATAAGTTGACATATCACCGATGATCCATCCTTATAAAGATAAATAACATTATTTTATTTAAAGATTACAATTCAAAAAACATGTGCAAATTTTGATTATTGAAAAATCAAGTGATAATATTATCTACCCCTAATCCACCTACAACATCCAAACCATAATCATGTGTACACTCTCATGTTTCTCTCTACACTCACATGTCTCTCTCTACCATCTCCCTCACTCTGGACCACCACCGATGTGCACAATTTGATGAAATTGCCCTGAATCAATGGGCTTTGTTGAGCAAAGTACCATAACGTAGTACTGCATGCAACGACAATCGACCCAAGGAGAATGTGTGTACTCAGACAACAGACAACTTCACAAATTTCAAGGATTAAAGATTTTTGTTGGTGGCATCTAATAATTTGTAATTTCAATTTGTGTGAATGCAAATCGGAAGCTGTAATTCCATTTTTTCAGATGCTGAATTGTGCGACAACAGTAATTTGAACAACTTCTTCACAACCACCATTATATTATTTCTTTATTTTCCATTTATATTTCAAGATTCTTTTAATAAATCATTCTCTCCGCCCTTTGTTTTCTTAGCCCCTGTTTGAAACCCTTTCTTTTGGCCAAAGATCTAATTCTACTACAGTGTTTTCAGACTTCACTACCCAACGTCAATTATTGTGTTAGAAACCCAATTTTTGAGTCATTATACCTGTTGTAAATTATTTCCAATTTTGCCCCCATTTGTCCTTGCATCTCACTTATTTCTCCTAATCCTTGGAGGGCAATATTGGAAAAAAAATTAAAGTGGATAAGAAAATTCAATTATAGCAACTTTTCTGGGAACATTGTCAGAATAAATTGCCTTGTTAAGTACGTGGGTCCCTCCACTTTGGAATTAGGATTGGAAAGAAATTGGAATGTCACTGTAGGAGAAATAGAATTTGGATGAAAAATAGGGGTTTCAAACAGGGGCTTAATCAAATGTTTGATTTTTTTTAGTTTTGTTTAGTTGATTGACCTTTGCCCTCCTTTCTCAATTGCTCTCATTTTGTACCAATTCACAAGTTTCAGATGTAGATGGGGTTGTGGATGTAGGGGTTTTTACATTTCCAGTCGATTGATTTCTGTGACCAAATCTCTTGAATATGTGACTTGTCAAAGTACAAGGATTACATGTCAAAGTGCATAAGTCACATGTCACGAATTCAAGAGATTTCAGTTATAGACCATTGGATTAGGTCATAGATCTAAGAAATTAGATCAAATCACGGTAACATGTAACATGGCACATGTCAAAGGTCATATGTCTAGAACTCCAGAGTTTTGGTCACATACCTAAGAGATTTGTTCACATCTCATAAGTCACATGTGAAGTGCATAGGTTACATGTCACAAACTCGAGAGATTTGGTCACAAACCATTGGCTCAGATCACATGTAACATATCCAAGAGATTTTGTCATGAGCCAGTCACATGTCAAACTGTGTAGGTTACATGTCACAAATTCCAGAGATCTAATCACATACAATTAATTTCTCCAATCTCAATTATTCGAACTGGCCACAAATCAATTAAACAGATTTCGACATTATAAAATGAAGTTATTTGCTCCGGTAAGTATTCTGTAAATTATACGCGGGACTATTTTTCAATTTTCAATTTTAATATACTGAGTCACAGATGAAGAAGATGATTAGTTTGCCGGCAATGCTTAGTCGATGTTCTCTAACAGTCGCTGTGTAACTCCATCTATATCTACTATACGAGTTGACGATGCTCATTCACCACTAAGCGACGATAAGTTCGCAGCTGCAGATAAGGAAGCATGTCAACTTCGAAATGAAGATCGCGAAACCAAAATAAAATCAGCAACAAGAAATCCCCAGAATGGAAGGTTTGAACACAATTATGAATCATTATATTCAAATGGTATTTGTCAGTATTGGGATAAGTGCTTGAAGGCATTTTTGGTGAATAGTTTGTTTCTTGAATTTTCAATAGATGTACATCGTCTAAGGGTAAATACCCAACTCGAGGTTGATTTATCCTCACCGATGCTAGATGTCCAACTCGTATTGATAAGTTCTAGGATTGCTAGAAACTTAAAATATTGGAGACCTAGATCCTTATTTTTCTTCAAATAACCAAAAACCCTCCTGATAGCATTCCAATATTCTTTACTTGGATTGCTAGTAAACCAATAAAGTTTACCAATTGCAAATACTATGACGAATCTTGTACATTTTATAGTATACATTAGACTCCCGATAGCATTTGCATTCTCAAGTTGTTACGGAGTAGTTCTTGTGACACTCTTCTCATTTATGTGATCCTAGCACTTTTTCATTTCGAGCTCTTTTACTTCTGCGAAATTCACTTGTTTCAAAATTCTCGAAAGGTGTTTCTACTTGTGATCTTGCAGAATTAGAAATCTTCACTTGAGGTTCCCTTAGAGAATTATTATCTGAAGATAACATATTATCGAAGAACTCTATTTCACGAGATTCAATAATAACACTGGTTTCCAAGTTTAATAAACAACATGTCTTGCTATTTATGACATATCCTACAAAAGCACATTTAATCCCTCTAGGACTCAACTTAATCTTTTTGGATCCATGTTCTTACTATAAGTAACTCTCACACTTTGAAAAAATCAATGTTCGATTTTATCCCTTTCCATAATTCATATGGAGAAACCTTAAACTTTTTAGAAGAAATCCTATTAACTATGTAACATGCACTTAATAATGCTTCACTCCATAAGTTAGACGGCAACTTAGCATTTAATAACATAAAATTTATCATTTTAACTAGTGTCATATTCTTTCTCTTAGTCAAACCATTTTGTTAGGTGTTTTAGGTTTTACTATATCTACTTAATGAAATATAAGGATGAAGCCTTTAACATGTTTAAAATATACAAAGCTAAACTGGAAAATTAATTAAATAAAAAGATTATTTTTTTTATAAGTGATAGGGGAGGCAAATACTTCTCTGGTGAATTTAATCTTTCTTGTAAATAACATGCCATATTGCATCAAAAAAGGAACTAAAGAACAAAATTATAAAAAACTTAGTTTAAGGTTTGTTTACTCCTATAAATTATTTTCCATAAAAGCCTTGAAGTACTTACCCCTATGGTAGCAAATATCGTTTGAGGATCGCGTTCATAATCGGGTTCAAGCCTTCCATTTTGGCGATTTTTTTTTTCTGGCTTTAGCTTAGTTCTTCATCAACTTTGTTCAACAAATCTTGAATCTGAGCTTTTATTTCTTCAATATTTTGTATTAGTTGCATTGTAAAACTCTTGCTAGACATCTTGCATTATATGGGTGTAAGATCAGTAGTTCACGACCTCCAATTGGTTAAAAAGAGGATGAAAGATCATTCCATATGGAATTAAACTTAAAAAAGAAACCAAATCTTTAGCTTCGGGGACACCCATGCGTGCACATATGTGTCTAGATTGTCCATGTGCAAGCCATTTTAGCCCTGTGTGGGCACTTGGTCCTTGCGCACGCATGTCATGCAGGCCTATGCGTTTACATAGTGTTATTTTGGGGGATCAAATTGTAAATTTGGCCCCTGAATTGTTCTCAGGTGCATTTTGATCATCATTATTCATTTTCCAACTCATTGCCTTTTCTTTTCATCCAATTGACTCTTAACACTCTCAAATCTTTGTCATGAGGTTCAAAATAACTTTTGAATATTTTTACTTTAGTCCCCGAACTTTGATTTTCTTGCAATTGCACCAATTTTTTCATTCCTTTCATCCAATTCGCCATTTTCATCAATATTTACCTGGCAAACACAAATTTATATAAAATTAAGCCATAATTCATTAAAATAGCTAACATATATTCTAATTCAATAGCCTAAATAAGTGTAAAAAATACACTTATCAATCACTAATCTTCAACTCAGTGCAATCATATTACCAAATTTATATTTGCTACAAATCGAGTCACTGATCTTAAATTTGGAGCAATTAAGTCACCACCTTAATTTGACTTGCTTGCAAATCTAAAATCACCCTCTTCATTTACAAGCAATTGAAATTGATTACTTGATTGCACATAATTGAAGTTGAGTAATTTGAATGCACCTTTGCTCAAAGTTGGGTGACCCGCAATGCACTTAAACCAAATATCATATATGTATCAATTGTGCTAATTAAGAAATTGATAATATCATTTTCTCGTAACATTCAATTTCAACTTTAGTTGTGTTATCATTGATTTCGTATGAATCACCAACAATCATATCGTAAGCATTCAATAACCGAAATTTTATCAATGATTATTTGCTCTATTAACATTTTTTTTTATTATTCTTGAAAATGATCAATTGGCAATTTTGCCTAAGGACCAAAATCGCTTGAGCAGCCTCTGATTACCGGACAAAAGCGTCAAAATCATAGTAGAAGAAAGGGACCATTTCGATCGCGTCCTTAGAGATGCAAATACTGCTCTCAGGGAATCTGATATCTTTGTGGACAAATGCATCCTTGACACCTTTCTCCATCGGCCAAAAAAAAAAAAGAGGCTGTATATTTGACCATCCATATACACCCTTTCCTTCTCTGCTATGAATCTCTAAGGAACTTCTTGCAACCCAATTGAGTACTACACCATTATCTACTCAGTAAATTTGATTTGAGCATTGAAAAACTGAAGGAAGAAATTGTCAGCTCTGGACTTTTCCAAGAGAGCTGCACATCGGATTTCTCTCCCCTTGGAATTTGGATGGTCTGCATGAAATTGTTCAAGACTACTAGTAAGTTGTCATTGAGAATAATTATAGATTATCAAGGGTAGCTTTATGATTATCAGTATTTCACATTGCATTTTCCATTGCATCATCTGTTGGATGATGTATTAGGTAATTTGTTAACTATGTTATATGTTCTACTCCATGACTAGTGCTTTTAAGAATGAAATGTTATGTTTCTATGTATAAGTTGTGATATCTATGATGAATAGCATCTTCTTTTACACTTTCTTAAACCATTTCTTACATTTTATGTGATATACACTATGTCGTGAACTATCATATAACGCAGACGAACAAATTCCTTTTGAGGGATTTGTATATTTAGTTATTGTGTAACAACTGTATAATAATATTCTACATTGGTTAAGGATATGTTACATGCCACGTTTCCTCAAAATGGACGGTTAGGCTTGGGATAAGCCAACTTTATTTGATCTTTCTTTGGGGAAAACATAACTTCTCTTGAGTGCAAAATTTTGTGGGGACAACAATGTAAAATGCAAAAGGCAATGAGATTTAATAAGCTGTTGGAGCTTCTCTAAAAAGGCACTTAACTCAGTGACCTTGTAAAATTCGTATCTCTTAAATTAAGTATTGATTATGTTTTTGATTCATCTTTGTTCAATGATTATTATCATTACTCAAAAAGTTTATTGTCTCTCTACTTCTTTGTTGCTCTCTCTCACGACGAATTGATCGTAAGTGGAACATTGTGTAGTATAAGGATTCATGAGTGCAATCTCGAATAAAACTTTTAGAACATACGTCAGAAAAATCATACCGTCATCATATCTTTAGAAATCCGGTAAGAGCTCATATCATATCATTTGTGCCGGAATGACCATAACATCATATCATATCTTTAACTTTCATAAGTATAAAATTCATGAGCATGGACAAAAGATTTAAATGAGATAAATCAACTGCACCTCTTTTCTTACCTTGTTAGATAAAAAATTCTTGAATGATGAAAAACCCAAAAATCACATTTATTCTTCTGGCTCAATTTGTGTGTTCCGTGCGTAAATGAAGTTTTTGTGTGTGTTCTCTCTACTATACCTGTGCCTACATACATAGGCAAAATAATAACCTAGAAAATTGGTGCATGAGTGGGAAACGTGTGTGGGGTGGGATAGGATAATTGGGTAAGAGTTTGAAATAGAATTTGACTAAGTCTATCAGTAGGAATTCCCACGTGAAACTGGCCAAAAATTTTGAGAACAACAAACCCACTAGACACGTGGCTTCCTATTAGAAAAATGGTTAATTTCACAAATGGTCACTGAAGTTACTTGAAAATTTCAAAATGGTCACTGAAGTTTCAAAGTTTCAGAAATGGTCACTGAAGTTTGAAATTTCTTTCAAAACGGTCACTGAATTTTCAAATTTTTTGGCCAAGTTTGAGGCAATTTTTCGGCAACTTCCGACCACCAAAACCGCCGATTTCGGATACCTTTGGAAAGCCCACAATGTCCTCTTCAATTATCACCAAAAATCTCCCCAAGACTCCAAGTGATTAGGCCGGAATAAACCCACGAAGTCGGCAACCGAAAATTATGAAAAATCTGCCTAGATTTTCAAATTTTTGGGGCAAGTTTGAGGCAATGTTTCGGCAACTTCCGACCACCAAAACTGTCGATTTCGGATACCGTTGGAAAGCCCACGATGTCCTCTTCAATTACCACCAAAAATCTCCCCAAAACTCCAAGTGATTCGGTCGGAATAAACCCACGAAGTCAGCTACCCAAACTGGACAGATTTTCGGACTTTTTTGCTCAGTTTTGGTAGCTGACTTCGTGGGTTTATTCCGGACAAATCACTTGGAGTTTTGGGGAGATTGTTGGTGGTAATTGAAGAGGACATTGTGAGCTTTCTAACGGTATCTGAAATCGACAGTTTTAGTGGTCAGAAGTTGCCGAAAAATTGCTTCAAACTTACCCAAAAAATCTGAAAATCTGGGCAAATTTTCACAATTTTCGGTTGCCGACTTCGTGGGTTTATTCCGGCCAATTCACTAGGATTTTTGGGGAGATTTTTGGTGGTAATTGAAGAGAACATCGTGGGCTTTCCAACGGTATCCGAAATCGATGATTTTGGTGGTCGGAAGTTGCCGAAAAATTGCCTCAAACTTGGCCAAAAAATCTGAAAATTCAGTGACCATTTTGAAAGAAATTTCTAATTTCAGTGACCATTTCTGAAACTTTGAAACTTCAATGACCGTTTTGAAATTTTCAGGTAACTTCAGTGGCCATTTGTGAAATTAACCCATTAGAAAAATCTCCAATCAAATCAAATAATCATTTTTTTAAACAAAAATTACCATATATACCATATTTTCCTACACGTATGTACTAGCTTACAATTCAAGATAAAAATAAAAATAAAATAGAATAAAACACTAACACATTTACACGTGGTAAAGCACTAAAGCCATTCATTCAAAGTATCAATTCCATTACAAAATCAAAATGAAAGTTGGTTTTTTATCAATTTCTACAAATTGAAATATCTTGGAACTAACTTATCCGAGTCGACTTTTTTTCGAGCCCACTATATATAATTAATTACGAGCAATCCAATGAGTCCAATATTCATATATTTACCTTCGCTCCATAAATATCTAAATATTCGACACAAATAAAATTAGAATTTAATATATATGTCACTTTAGTCCCTAACTTCAAGATATTAAAATATAGCATATAAATAATTAATTCTATTCTATAAAATTTTTTGGGATTTTACAATCTCTCCTTCCTTAAAATATTTTCGTCCTAAAAAATTTACCTTGGCTAAACGAAGAGTTCGGATACTTGAATTTAATCTCTTCATCCTTCTCCCAAGTTGACTCATCAAGTCCATGATTTCGCCATTGGACCTTGACTAAGGGAACTTCTTTGCTCCTGAGTTGATGCACTTTTCTGTCCAAAATCATTGTCGGGATTTCTTCGTATGATAAGTCATTTTGTACCTCCAATGTCTGGTAGCTTACCACATGATTAGGATCTTGAACATATTTTCTAAGCATCGAAACATGGAACACATTATGCACTGTTGCAAGTTCAGGTAGTAAGGTAAGTCGATAAGCCACACTACAAATCATTTCAAGAGTTTCGAAAGGTCCAACGAACCGTGGCATCGACTTTTCTTTCTTGTCAAATCTGAATACACCCTTCATTGGTGCCACCTTTATAGGATATTTTATTTTTTTATTCAAGGAAAAAAAATATATGAGATATATAGTAAATAGTTAGTGTTTAGTTAAATAGATATGTATACTTGCACAAAAACGACAAGAAATTCTATATTTTTAAAGAACATATTCTACAATTTATAGAGCATCTATAACTTTAAAGAGTAAAAGTTTTTTTTTTTTTTTTTATATATTTAACACTTAATTTTGTTACTCTTGTGTTATAAACAACGAAGAAAATATCGGATAATTATGATACCAATTTGTTAAGACAATAGGCGAGAAGATAATATGACACAATATGAAGTAACGAATCACAAATTCAAAAATAAAATAATTGCAAAGGAATGGAGATTTCACTAAAATATGGAGAATGAATTACAATGATTTTGTGTTTTTTTGTCTAACTTAATCTAAATTGCAATGAATAGCTAACTATATATACGGGGCATATCAAACCTTAAAAGTAAAGTTATAGATGAAATAGAATGCAAAAAAAAACTTTAAAAAAAACATGAGACTAAAACGCTGCACAAGTGGCACCTAGGCATCTCAACGCGTTTTTCTCCATTCTTTTGTCCATATTTTGATCTCTTAAAGTCTAACACAAATTTCAACTCCCAATATGATTTCCATATAGAACTTTAACTAGAATTGTCCAGTGTTTATTAGCACAAAACTTTCCTACATTTGACCTTTATTGTGTAAAACGTCCATACATTTCAATTTTTTTGCATTTTCATCCTTATTTCTATGTTTTATTGTGAAAACGTGATTTTTGTTAATTTTTAATCAATTTCACAATAAAAATATATAAAATGACGAATATCCACTTCTATTTAAATAAAACAAAAAGTAAAGTAAAGAACTAATTGTAACCATACTCCCAAACTTTTTTAAAAAGTGCAAATGAATCTCAAATAAATTATTAAAAAATTCAAAATAAAAATCTCTCTCCCCCTCCTCCTCCATTGGCGACTCAATGGAGCCGCTACCTTCAACCAACTCAAACTCCACACTACCGTTACCTAGACTTCCAGTCATCACCACAACCAGATATACCTCCATCTTGCCATCACATCTCACCCATCTATTCGGCTATACGCCACCATGAACAACCCCATCACTGCCCAAAATCCCCCAACTAATAGACCAAAACCAAGGCAGCAACACTCTTTTTGGCAACACGCTTGCCATTAGCTACCAACCGGAAACATCTACTTCCCAAGGCGCTCCCATTGACGATCATATAATATCAAAACAAGTTCTAAGTCAAAATCTGCTACCTTGAAAACTAAGCCCTAACTATCCAAAATTCGAAAAGATGAATCTAATGAGTTGAGCTTCGATGAAATCTATCCATTTGATTGAAACAGCGCAACAAAACAAATGTATCGCATCAACCGTTCAGAGTTCGTCTCGATTTTTCCCCACCGAAACGACGAGGCAAGTGAAGGTCAGAGGCATGATCCATTTCCTCAAACCCAATTTTCAAGTTTGTTTATGGGAGACTAAGTGGGATCACAAATAAGTTTAGGGTACATTGAAGTTCGGGATACATAGAAGTTCTAATGCCTGAGATTTTTTTGAACTTTGATTTTTTGAAAATTGTTTATTGTTTTGGAGTATGTTGTAGAATTCACGGTCAAGTTGTTGGGATATCAATTTGGAGTATGTGGTTGGAAATTGTTTATTGTTCATAGTGGTGGAGGAAAAGGGACAAAGAATTTTTTTTTTTTTTTTGAATTTTTAAAATAATTTATTTGGGGTTCATTTGCCCTGTTTAAAAAGGTTAGGGACTGTGGTTACAAGTAGTTATTTATTTATTTTTTATTTAAATAAGAGGGTACATTCTTCATTTTATATTTTTTTATTGAGAATTGGATGGAAATTGACAAGAATGACGTTTTCCACAATGAAATGTGGAAATAAGGATAAAAATACAAAAAAATTGAAACTTATGGACATTTTGCATGCTAAAAGTCAAATGTAGGGACATTTTGTGTTCATAAGCCAATTTTCCAAATAGATTTCGAATAGAATTCATCTTTATGTCAATCTTAATTAAAATTTTCAATCAACTTTAAAATAGAATTCGGGTCACACCTTAATTATAACAAACTCAAACTTGATACGAATTCCACTACAATAAGTAAATTTTAGAGATTCTCCACCTACAGACAAACTCCACTACAAGAAATGACTTTAACTCTTCAACAAAAAATAAAAAACGAACCTCTCCATCAAAATCTTCAACATGAAAATATTCTCCACATCTACCACAAAACCTAAATGGGTTTAAACTACAAAACTTGAGTAATGAAAATTCTAAGAATACCCTTGGACACCAAAGTTGCTCAAATCCCGAGCAACAAAATCAAACGTGATTAACAATCACCAAATAAGACTGAAGTATGCCCTGTAACAGAATCACCACGAAATGCTTCAAATGAAGGATCTTTGTTAGAATCATCGCCTTTAACCATGAACGAAATAGAATTAACTAAATCAGCATATTTGTACTTATGTAAAAGCATATTCTCAAAAAAAGTTTTGTTTCTAGAAATTGAATACAATATCACCGCTAGTAATGATGGCCCAGAAGAATTATACATAACTTCAAACTTGACTTAAATGTTTCGTCAAAGTAGACCACAATCAAAACTTCAACAATACTAAACCAAACTTACAATCCACCTGAGTCATTAAACTATGTTGATCCATTAAAGATTCTGTAGAACCTTGCAAAACATATAATCGAGACTTTTCCCATCCATGCAACACAATATAAGCGCTTTTACAAACCTTCATGACTCCACCCTCACCAATGAATTTGTGCCCTTTCAAATTAAGAATACTTAAAGAGATAATATTTTTCTTTAAATCAAGAACATGCCGTATTGCATTAAGTGTTCCGACACTTCCATCAATCAACTTAATTCTAACACTTCGTATACTAGCTATTCGACAAAGTGTATCATTACTGGTCATAGCACCTTTGTAAACTTTTTTATATGTTGTAAACGAATTCCAATCGAGACACATATAAAAAGTGCAAGTTGTATCAAGAATCCAATCATCTTCAGATTGGGAATCTCCATCATTGTGAAACGTTTCTCCGAGAATAACTTCACTAGAAGTATCTAATTGCTTTCTCTTTTGATTAGTTGTAGCCAATTTTTTTATTGTGTAACTTATAGCAATATTTAACCAAGTGCTCATTCTTCTTGCAATAATTACAAATTTTATTTGTGAAATTAGACTTTGATTTGTCCTTTCTAAAACCACCATCAACAATAAGGCCATTTCTATGAGTAGGCCTAGGAAAAAAACCGCAAAACCGACCAAACCAATCCAATCGAATCACCTCGATCGGTTTAACACATGTAATTGGTTTGATTTGGTTTTTTTAAAACGAAACCATGGTGGGTCGGTTCAGTTATGGTTTGAAGTCTTAAATCACGGTTAATCGAATCGACCCACTCACTTCCATGTTTACACCATTTTTTAAAAGAAAAATATTAATCAAAAGATAAGTCCTAATTTTATACACTATATCTCGATTCCTTCCAATATATAATTTTGCCAGTAAGTAATAGTATTGGGAATTTCCTTTTACGAACTCATTATTTATCCTTACTTTTTTCCTACTTGGCAATCTGGCTACCTAATACATAAAAAGGAACAAGATTCCTAAGTTTTCTATTGATCTGTCTATGTTAACCTAATTTTATTAGTCAATAGTTCTTATAATGTAAATTATTTAATTATTTTAGTTTTTATAATCTAAGTGGGTCGAAAACCCAGACAATGTTTTTCAAAAAAAATCAATTTGGACTAAAAGTCCAAACCGACTAGTCGAACCGAACCGATTTGATTTAGGTTGATTCGATTTAAGAGCTAGAGTGGGTTGGTTTGGGTTGAAATTCATCCAAACTTACTAATTTGGTTTTGGTTTCGGGTTGGAGTCGAAACCGATCCAAACCAAACCGTACCTGAGCCTATCCATGAGTATTAGTTCGAACAAGATGCTTTATTCTTTCCCTTGAATAACGAGTACCTTAAACATCTTTAATAGTGAGAGTATCACAACTATATATGATCATGTCTTTAAATAACATATATTAAGTGGGCAACGAACAAAAAAAAATCAAATCCAATTCTTCATCATCATATTCAACCTCCAAGTTTTCAAGATCATTGACTATTTCCTTAAACAAGACTTAGTGATCTTCAAGAGAAATGCCTTTTGACATACGATGAGAATAAATGCGCTGCTTCAAGTGTAATTTGCTAATACGACTCTTCGTTACCATTGCTCCAATCTTAACCATAACGCAACGACATACCTCTCCTTCAAAACTTCCTGAAGAATGTTATTCGAAAAATGAAGATGAATTTTTGATATGGCCTTTCGATCCCTACGTTGTTTCTCCTCTTGATTTCAAGTTGTGAGCATCTTGTCAAATCCCAACGGCATATCATCCAAATCCATCTGAACAAGTATAACTTGCATCTTTACCTGCCATAACAAAAATCTTGTACTGTGATAAAAAAAAAGAATACCATACTTCATGATTGCCATCCCAAAATCAAAAAGAAAAAATTCTCCCTATGAGTTAAACATTAGTGCTTATACTAGTTTGTTATAGACAAAGAAAAAAGTAGCAGATAATTCCTATTACTCATATAAATAATCGTAAAATAAATACTCTACGTGGCAAATGGACGAGCCCACATGTGACGTAAAAGTGCTAGCAACCCGATTTCATGCTCGTCGAAGCGAACTCAGCCTGAACATAGGTTGGTCGATCCCCTTCGGGCAGAGGCCTTCAACACAAGCCCATCCATTGGCGAGACGAACAACCAATCAACAACAAGTCTTATGAAGTGAATGACAAGACAACACACTGCCAACGCCGCATCTGCACACCTACACTATCAAATCTCAGGGCTAGGGTTTAAAAGATATGGAGATCCTAGCATTTAGAACCATAAACTGATTGATTGATGTTAATAAGGGCCAATAAATCCGACAGACCACGTGCCCCATTATCCAACAGACCTCGTTCACCTTACTTTAAGTATAAAAAACCACGCTCGACACCATAGGAGGGTAATGCAAATTTGGACATCCAAAGTAAATATTGATTCTCTCCACTCTACTCAATCGGCTAACCTTCTTTTATGGACCAACTAAATTACAATACAACTTGAAAAACATCTTGGATTATCATCCCCATTGATTCATCTATTAAAAGGATTGACTTGAACTATAAACATATAGTGATTCAGCTAGTGTGGATTGTAGTTTCTATTTATTTGTTGGCCACGTTATTAGACCATTTTTTGGGGTTAACAATTCCTACACCACTTTGTTGTGATAATGACAAAAAATAATATGACACAATATAAAGTAATGACTAATAGAAGACTGAAGATTTCACTAAAATTTTGAGAAAGAATTACAATGATTTTGTATTTTTGATTTATCTAACTTAATCTAAAATACAATGAAAAGTCAACTATATATATGAGACATGTCAAACCCTAAAATCAGAGTTATAGATAAAACATAATGATAAAAAAAAACATTGAAAATGTACTTCAAGTCTTGATCTCGGGTTTAATCCTACAAGCGAGTTTTTTTGTATTCTTTTGTGTATATCTTGATTTCTTTAACAAATTTCAACTCACAATAGGGTTTTCAAATAGAATTTCAACTAAAATTTGTCAAACAAACTTCAAATATAATTTCAAAAGCATTCCAACAAATAGAATTCATCTTAATGGTGATCTTAATTAGAATTTCTAATCACCTTAAAAATAGAATTCATGACACACCCTAATTCTAACATCTTGAAAAATATTTATTATTTTGCACTATCCTTTATTTTTACTTTTTTTTTTTCAAATTATTATATTATTTTTCTCTATTGAAAATTGAAATACTTTAATGATTTAATTATAGATAGTTTGTTTGGTTCTCTAAATTGGAGAGTTAAACTCACTCTCTAAACTAAAATGTTAATTTAAATAGTCATATTTGAACATAATTTTATGGGTTGACTCTTTATAATAAGGAGAATATTATGTTTAAAGAATCTTTCGGTAGTGTTCTTATATAGTTATGATGTCCAACAGTTAATTCAATTATAACATCACTTTTAGATTGACAACCAAATAATTAACAATTTTATAATAACGAAAGTTCTTAAAAATCTCTATTGCTAAAAATCAATGTAATGCCCACAATATTGACTTGAGGACCTAATGCAATTTAATGGAACTGTTATGAGTCCGAAGAAATAAATAAAGATAATAATAATAAAAAAAAAAACATGAAAATAATGGATCACAAAAAGAAAGAGATTTACTTGGAATCCCAAATTCGTGAAAACCACGAACAAAGACAGAAAGTTCACTATAATTAATAGTAAGGAGTTACAAAGGATTTCGTTGGACCAATAACTAATTGGACAATTGTCAATTGTAATATGTATTGTACACCACATATTTATAACTAAAGAATCTTTAACATATTAGAAGAATTAATATATGAAGAGTTTAATATAAAGTGAAATCTCAATACAATGGAAAAAAAATCAATAATGGAGAATTTGGGATGAAATATGGGTCAAATTCACCTTGGACTTTTTCAAAACATTTTCAATTCTACTACTAACTGTCAATACTCCTCCAATAGTATTTCCAATCAAATACTATCTAACTCGGCCCATAACCCAATCCTATCAAGCTCCTCCTTAACACGAATTACATTGCAAGGAATAAAACATAACTCTTTAACTCCAACAAAATTCTCCAAACAGAACACTCTACCAAATTACTCCACATCTTCGACCGTGCCCCTTTGAGCATACTCAACAAACATGAACAAATCTCAAGCCCTACTTACTAGCAGCATTACCTGACATGCCAAGCCTGCTTGAATTATTTCATTCATTACCGCTCTAGCAAGGTCACCAAACTTGCTCGAATCACATGAGCACTCCCAACTCCAGGTGAATTGTCGAACCTTCTCGAATCACCATGATCAATATGATCAACAAGATCACAACTAACTTCATTCAAACTGCTAGGAAATTCTTCCGCCTTAGAAGGAAGCCCCCGTGCGAGCAGTGGTGGACGAAGAGGAAGCGAGAATGTCGGGTTGAGTAACGCAAACATTGGTGAGAATCCAATGCCCCGAAAACCTAAGGGTTCCTTGTGAGGAAATTCTTCAATATCATTGCTTGAATCACCACGAACAACCTAATGACAATCAACTCTACCCAAGTTACCGCTTATCGAAACATAAGTTGTAGCTGCATCGAAAGTAATCGTCGAACCTTCCAAAATATATAAGCGATCCTTAAATTGTTTATCAGCATCGAAACAAAAATCTGACATAACAAAATCTGGTGTTGCAATCCAAACGCGAAATCTCAAATTTCATATTTGTCATCCCTGAAACAATCAACCTTGTTCAAACTTCGTTTTAATAATCATTCTGGCTCTCCCAAATTTTTTCCAAAATCTTGGTTCTGATACTAATTGTTATGAACCCACCAAAATATTAGAATTACTTTGATACCAATTGTTGAAAATCAGGCAAAATAATAAAGGCGAGAATAATATGAGTAATATAAAAGTAATGGATCACAAAAGAAAACAAAATTTATGTGGAAATCCAAATTCGAGAAAACAAGAGGCGGGGATGGAGAATTAAGTAGAATCAATAGTAAGGAGTTACAAAAAATCTCTTGAAAAAATAACTTATAGGACAATTAATCAATTATAATATGTGTTGTATCCCACATATTTATAACTAAAGAATCACTAATATGTTAGGAGAATTAATACATGAAGAGTTTAATATAAAGTGAAATCTCAATACAATGGGTAAAACCAATAATAGAGAATTTGGGATGAAATATGAGTCAAATTCACATTGGACTCTTTCAAGACATCTTCAAATCTACTATCAACTTTTAATATTTCTCCAACAGTATTTCCAATCAAATACTTAACAAAAATTCGGGTCACAATCAAATTCTAATCGGAACTGTTTTTAGTTACGATGCTTTTATAATTAAGAAGGCTTCCTTTGTCAATGTGGGCTATGCTGAAATGTTTCACAGTCTGTTTTATTACTAGGGCAAATTATTTATATGACGTTATAGAATTCACATGTAGCACTAGAATATCTAAAAATTAATAACTTATTTATACCAGTCTGCATAAGAATAGCCGTCCATTTGATTTTGACAAAAGTAAACCTAATTCACATAATTAATATATTTAATCCATATTTGGTTCAAGAGAACTAGTGGCTGACCTAGGAAGATATGCATAAATGGAAATTAGGACTCATATACTCCATCACTCGTTAATGAATTTCAAATCCGACGGAATATTTTCAGGAACTCAGTGTATTCACATCAATGTATAAAATTAATGCAACTTGTGTGCAAGCTGATAGAGTTAATTAGTGATACATGCTTGCTTTTCGTAAGTAGTAGACCCCTTATATACATCTATATATGCCACTTAATTTTAAAAAAATATAAAAAAATGTTCCTTTAGATGGGACCTATGTTTAATTCTTTTATATATCCTTTGTATTCCATTTGCATTGTACCAAAAGATTTAAAATCGAGTTAATTTAAAGCAAATTTTATGCTCAGGATGGTGTCAGTGTGAAAGAATATCCACGTGCCAATTGATACAGAAATTAGGGTTCCTGTTTATGTAAATTGTTTGATTTGACAAGATTCTTGTCTTCAAAAGTTAAAGATGGGAGTGGTGGAGATTGAACCAACCTAATTTTTTGATTAATTTATTAATTAATCACACAAAACGTCCAACGTTGGAAAACACGCTCTTTTGCATGGTGGGATTATTTAGATGGTATTAATCTGATTTTTAGTGGATTGTGATAGAAGTTTTTAAAATGTGTAGTTGAAAAGATATGAGACCCTTGAAAGATATGATTGATATTGATTGTTTTAACAAATATTTTAACATAATTTGAGATACAGAACATGATTTTGATAAGAAAGTTAATTGTATTCAAAACAATTTAATGATAAGTTGATGGGTTGTTAGTGCAAGTTTACTTTAGTACTTGTAATTGACTTTTCAAATAGTAAATAAACTAGCTAGGACTTTTAACTTTAATCAGACTTTTAATTGTTATTACTTGCTTTATGTACTGTTTAAAAGTTTATTTGTCTTTCTAGGGTTTTGTTAAGGATTTAGAGAATGGAGTAGCAGGGCTTGGTTTCTTTTCCAGTTGTACTTATTAGTTGTTAAATGTTGCTGAGGGTTTTTATATATGCCATGGATGAAGATATATTATTTTTGTCTATTTTTGTTTAATAGTTTTAGATACTATTTATATGGTTTTTTACGCCGGGCAGAATAGTGATTATTCTGCAGACATGTTTCAGTGGACAATTAACAGGAAAAAAACAAGAGAAAAACTGCGAAACAAGAATAATTTTTTATTAATCAAGTAATGAAAATCGAAAATAACCCACAAGTCGGGTTATATAGCTCAAAAATCATAATTATCGAAATTTTACCAAAAATAGCAAAATCTCAATATTCATACCAAAAGAAAATAGTAATAAAAGAAATAATATTCCAAAAATCTCGCTCAACCGAGCTCATAATCTATATTAAAAAGGTAATCAAAATATTACCAAAAAAAGGCAAAAAAATAATTAAAATTGAGGATTCGAAAGGGAAAACAACTGAACTTAGTCTCAAAATTGATGCACACTGAGCAAAGCTCGGTGACTACAACGTACGCACCGAAAAAACTTTTCGAATTGGGATCATGAGCGCGATTTTGATAACCGTTAGCATTACGACCAAAATACTAAAATGTGTCCAAAAAGCCCCCAATTAGTAAATGTAGTCGATTACTCACCATTCTTGCGCTGATCTGCCAACTCATGGTACTTTATCGTCATCAACGAGCTATCTGACAACTCGGCTTCATCTAAGTCGAATCCTCCTGCATCAATTTTTTTCTCATTGTGAACAATTGATTTTCTCGGTCTGATCTTCTCTCGAGCGTAGACAGTACTATGTACAGACCCCCTCTGACCCAGGATTTAATCCCAGGACTTGACACCGGATTGGTGCACTAGATAGAATTACTAGAAGGGTATAATAGGAAGGCAGAAAGTGGTAATGAAAAAGCAGCCCCAACATGGGCAGCTCATTGGTTCAACAAGAGTTGGAATTGCACATGACAAGCAATAGCATGATTACTAGATTCTAAACTGTTGTACACATAACCATATGTTCAAAGAACAAGAACCAAGTGAGACTGGCTGCATCCGTGCACCCTGTCCATCTCCAACTCCAAGTGATCTATATCCAATCACATGCTGCCATGTAATGGTTTGCGGGTGTAATAGTCTTTTCAAGCATCATAAGTTATGTGTTGTCTTTAGATAACGAAATCCATCTACTTTAAGGTCATATGTAGGTCGCACAGCGTTGTATGCTGTGAAATCCCATTTCCTAGAATCTGAAAAAATATTTTGAGCGATGTGTAATGACATAAAGGTGTGGTGGGTTCCAACCAATGTGCTTGTTTGGATATTTTTTGTGACCAAAATCAAGGAAGATAATTTGAGGATGTATATATAAAGGTTGCTAGCTCCATATCCTAGAAAATTATCTGTGTTTTAAGGAGGTTTTGAAGATCGAAAGAGTGCAACAACCTCGAAGCTAGTTCAAACTAGTGGGAGGTTGTCTGCAAGGCAGCAAACTTAGTTAAAAGCTAATTGTAGTATACAAGTAGTTCAAATTAAGATATTATAAATGGCTCGTGGAAAGATTCAGATGAAGAGGATTGAGAATCCGGTGCATAGGCAGGTGACTTTCTGCAAGCGGCGCGCAGGGCTCCTCAAGAAGGCTAAGGAGCTCTCTGTGCTGTGTGATGCTGAAATTGGAGTTCTCATTTTCTCTGCCCACGGAAAGCTCTATGAACAAGCCAGCAAAGGGTACTTCAAATTTTCATTGATAGTGCATGCGTTTTCTTTGTATTTTCATTATTAGTAATTTTGTCTTGTATATATCATTGAAGAAGCATGCAGGGTTTAATAGAGAGATACATGAAATGTAAAAGGGGAGCTCTAGCTGAACAAGTGATCAAAAATAAGGAAGTTCTGGTAAGTCATACATCTCTTGTTTAGTTTCTCTCTTCCCTTGAATTGAATCCCGTTAATGGTAGGTTAGACATCCTATTTCAAGTTTCGGAATCCCCTATAACTCCATTTTGTCTGTTGGGTCATTGGTTATCACTGACAAGATATCTTTCTGCAAATAGAATTGTAGAATAGATTCGAATATGTGAATACAGTACATTTATGCAAAAAGATATTGCAGCTTTCATGATAAAGAATCCGATGCTGTTTCAATTTTAATTATTGAATGGATCCCCACTTTTTGGAGACAACATTGTTGAAGCTTTATAGAACTCTAAAACTTTAAAGTAATTAGAAATTTTAAAACTTGAAAATCTAAATTTTTTCTATTGTCAAGGTCATTCATGTTAAATCACTAAGAAAATTATTAATACGGAATATACCTTAATTATTTAGGAATGATTCTTTATCATTGAATCTTGATTCTGAATTTTGATGATTGACTCTTTTGATTATTAAGTTTTTTTTTTTTTTTTTGATTTTGGCTTCTTGCTCCATCATTTTGATTGTCTTATTCTTTAGTTGAATTGCTCCAATCATTATTCTTAATTCTTGATTGCAATTCTTGATTTTTGATTGTGGATTTTGGATCTTCATATTCAATATGTTTTCTCCCTTAATTCTTATGTTGATAGGATGACACAAAAAATGAGAAGTTGTATATGAATTGAAAACCATAAACCTATACATAGTTTCCGTATTTATTTGGTTCATCGTCAAATACAACCTTAATGGATCTGATCTTTACACATATAATTCGGCCCACATTTTATTTAGATGCCATGAACACAACAATTTAATTCTTTATTAGATCACTTTAATTAAACTCAACTCTAAGATATTCTTATACACAATTAATTACATATGTAAACCAACATCACAAATTAATAAACTCAACAAGAACTATATGGAAATTGCTTTTATCTTGCTTTATAAAATCACCAATATTCAGTATCTAGCTAAGTTTCTTTACCAATTACTTCGAAAACCTATGGTAGATATATAAGTGTATCTTGCCTAAGCTTAAAAGTTTACATTTTTAAGTAATTTTTTTTTTAAAAAAACATATTTAAGCCCCTGTTTGGTTTTAATTAAAATCCAATTAAAATTTCAAATCAAAGTCAGCAATTAATTTTAATCATACATTTTATGAGACCCACAAATTTTCAACCACACATTTTATTAACATCTATCAAAATTTACTAAAAATTTGATTTTAATCTCTATCAAACAGTGGCTAAATAAGTTACTTTTTACGTAATATTTTACATTTGGAATTAATAACTTACTTATTTTAAGTATTAGTAATTTTAAAGAAAATTGTTTAAGCTTGTGTTGTGTGTGTAAAACTTTAGTATTTGTAAATCAACTTATTGATGAAATCACAATATTACATAGAGGAGATTGTGTGCTTGAATCAGCAAGCAAAATAATGAGAAAAATACATGTTATTCGTTTTTAATCTCCGTCATCGGCTGTACTTATTGGAATGAAACTTAGTTATTTTTTGGAAAAGAGCTAATTAATTAGCTAATTGTCATCAACTTTCTTCTAGGATCTTAAAGATGAGATTAGTAAGTTGAAGCTTGAGATTGACGTTCTTCAGAAAGGGATAAGGTAAATTCCTTTTTATATATTGGATTTCATTGTATTGAAAAAGTTAGATTTTTTTAATTTTTTTTTTCCTTTGTGAGTATTATAATACTTAAATCTAAACAATTAACAGAATATAAGTTAAAAACTTTGTTAGATTCGTATATGGAGGAGGAGATGGTTCAATGACCTTGGATGAAATGAATGTTCTCGAGAAACATCTTGAATTATGGACGTGCCATGTTCGCTCAGCAAAGGTATTCATAAATATTTTTGTAATATCTATTACATCATTTACAATTTTATCATAATCAATTCTTTATTAACTTTAAAGCCATTGTATATTTGTACAGATGGATATTATGTTTCAAGAGATCCAGTTGCTGAAGAACAAGGTTAGCCTATATATTGAGATGGCATGACCTAATTATTTACAATGGCAGTATGGTCTTTCATTCAATTAACGTATGATATTTTGATTTGGAAGGTCAACATCATCGATTCAATTACATTGTTTTTCTTCTTCTTCTTTTTTCTAATTTTTTTTATGTCTATTGTGGCACTAATAGAATTTAGGTAAACTTACAAAATACTTTTGGATAGAGTATATCTACTAATTTTAAATATCCATAATTAAAAATAAAAATAAAAAAATCAAACATTTTTGTATCACATTATTTAAAAATTTCCATCCCATTTTTAAATATATTTTATTATATTTATATGTTCTCTTCTACTGAGCTTTCTCAGAAAAATCTTTAGCAGTAGATACCAATAGAATTAATTACGCATGCATTCTTAACAATTTTTTAAGTTGTAAAATTACCCCCAACTTAAAATGAATAAGAAATTGATTTTAGCTTCAAAATAATAACTTATATAAACTGAACAAAAATTATTAATTAGAGGATATTAAGTAATAAGTTTTATTTGTTTTTATATTGTTGGAAGAGTCAAATATATTTAGATTTCTCAATACTCTTTTTACTTACTAAAATTGACTTTTATTGAGTTGATGTTAGAGTTTAGGAAAAGAACAAAATAAATTTTATATATCTTATACACAAAAAAATTATCATTTAAAGAACCATATTAATTATTAAAATTAATGCTTAGAAAATAATTTTAATGCTTAGAAAATACTATATATGTTAGAGGTTACATAAAGTAATATATATGGTGTGATTTGTCATTTCAAATAAGAGTATAGTAGTGTGTTCAGCTGTATATGATGACATATTTTCAATTTTTCAGCAAGTGGCACTTTTTTTTAACCGTTATGCAAAATGTAAATTTATAAATTACGGTATGTGAAGTGAAATAATATGCATGGTGTATTTTTTAAATTTCTCTATAATTTATTATAAAACTAAAACAACTATTTCATGTCAAAGGAGGGAATACTGAAGGAAGCAAACAAGTATCTGCAAGATAAGGTACGTAATGCAAATTAATACGGCAGTAATTCTGAATATTCAAATATTGAAAAAAAAAAATAAAGAACTGTAATTAGGATATTCTCATTAAGTAATTCACTATCAATTTGTTTATTCCGAATTAGTCATTATTCACAATAGTTTTAATACTATTTTGCAGATGGATGAGCAATATGGGATTGATAGCATGGCACCAATGCTTACTAACACAGAATACCCTCTAACGACTAGTAATCAGTACCCACTAACCATACAAAATGAAATATATCAGTTCTAACATTTGTTCCATCAATTTAGGAGTGTTGTAATAAAAGAGTGGTCAAGGTCATATATATTGAGATGTTGAGAGATGATTAGAATAACCACTAAACAAGTTTATTATTATTATTATTAGCTTGTGGACTTGATTAAGATGTTAATGTTTTCTGTTGTCATTACATTGTGTAAAATTTAGTATGGTGCATTGAATGGGTTTTGCATCAAGTGGTGTGTAACATGTTGCTAGCTACAACCTCTTTATATATAGTCAGTGGCAAACCCATCACAAAAATTTTGCATGAACGAACGGACCAAATGATGATCGTTGACTGTAAACACCTTCAACTACTGCCAATAAAAGTGCACACAATAATGTGTGTTTGTTTAGGTGGGGGTTGTCCTCCATAGTCCTGTGTTCCTCATCAATACCATATACCATAGCACCGTTAAATTGGAAGTGAAATAAAGTGGCAGCCTCTAGAATCAAGATGAAGAACATCAACACACCATAGCATGCCCTAAGGAAGAGTTACAATGAAATGCATAACTATCATATCAGCAAATATGAATGAATCAAGTGGAACAAGAATTATTAACCAAGCACAAGATTACAAATTTACAATGTTTGAAGATTACCAAAATGTAAATTTGAAGTTAAGATAGAAAAATCATTACATATGTCAAGATTATAAGTAGATTAGATTTGAAAGCAAACTAACAAAAAATGCACAACAATTACTCAGAATAGGTTGTTAAACACTTTTCCTCTTCAAGATTACTACATGAACACAGACTACACAGTGCTTTGTTGATGACAAAATATCAACCAGGAGAGTCATATATTCAGCAACGAGCTCTTAGAAACAAATTGAACTACCAAATTGTAAAATCCATATGGTGTAGGACAATTGGCATTAGAGTTCGAAGAAGAATTGGATCGAAAATTGGCAAAACGAGCTGTTTCGAAGAAAGGGGCATAACCTTTTGCACCATGTCAGAATTCCTATTATAATATGTTTTCGAAAACGTCTCGCAACACACAACGTCCTAAATTGAGGTTTCTCGGTTAACGTCTTTTTAGCCTCAAATTTACAATTTAAGGAAGTCTACTGGGCAATTGAAGTTTTCTTTTAAAATTGTTTTAATTAAGTGGATATCTATTTTAGTCTTTTTGCTTAAACTAGGGCTTTTAGAGACTATTTAACGGTTCTTTGTTTTTCTGAATAATACAATTCCGTTTTTGAGATTATTTTCTTGAGATTTACAGTTTTCTCTCGTTAGGGATTACGCTGGCCTAGAACTTTCGTTCTGTGTCAAGTGATATCAGAGCAAAGGATTTACCTTATTTGATGACCAACAAAGAAGCCGGAAGAGTGAACCCTCGCGACGCTGGTCGCAAGGAAGGTGATGCAAATTTGTGGGCGGCAATTGACGAGTAGCGACAAACGATGGAGAGGTTGGAGGGCATGCTATAACAACTGTCGGGGCGGTAACCAAATCCCAACACACATGTTGTCAATGCCCCTGTCCCTACCAACCGAGATGGAGTCGAGGGAGTTGCCTTTGGCAGTCATGGATGTGGATGTCCACCTAGAGCAGCGATGAAGAATCTGAGGATGATTTTGCGGGATATCCAGGGAACCATCAACAGATCCGAAATCAGCATGATTACAAAATCCATGCAGACATCTCGTTGTTCCATGAAAAATTATAGATTGAGGAATTCTTGGACTAGATTTTTGAAGTTGAGAGATTTTTCGAATTTACTGAAGTCACAGAAGAGTGGCAAGTGAAGTTGGTGTCGTATAAGTTGAGAAGCGAGGCTGCTGTCTGGTGGGAAAAATTATAGATGGATAGGAGGTGCCAAGGCAAGACTCTTGTGTGATCATGGAGGCGAATGAAGCAGCTTATGGTGAACAGGTTTTTATCTCCAGATTATGAGCAGTTTGTTTTCTAGAGTTTTCAGAACTGTGCATAGGGCAATAAATCTGTGGCAGATTATACTGAGGAATGGTCGAGGTTGTGTGTTCGAAACAACTTGAACGAGACTGAGGGACAACAAGTTTTCAGATATTTGGGGGGATTGAAGCCTTCCATTCAGGACAAAATTGGCTTGCAAGTGGTTTGGACGGTGGATGAAGCATAACATGGCTTTGAAGACGGAGTTAATGGAGAAAACGCTCCATCATTTTTCCAATTATAAGAGAGACATGGGTGAGTCATCCTATACAAATGTGAACAGAGGTCGATTTTCACCAGGCAATGGGCAGAATCAACCCCAAGAATATTGCAGATCAGACCCAAAGGAATACAATTGTTGGTAATAGCCATATAGGAGCTCATCCGACAACCACTGCTGCAAAAAAAGCACCACGGGCACCAAATCCATATGCTAAAATTAGCGGTTTAGAATGTTACTGGTGTGGTCAACCAGGCCATCGTTCGAATGAGTGTCCAGCCAGGAGGCCAGTGAATTTTGTGGATACTGAAGAGGGAGATGAAGAAGATTAGTATGATGAGGAAGAAGGGACCACGAACGAATTGTTGAATGGAGCAGAAATTGCGGAGGAACAGGACGATCATGTAAGCTGTGTAATTCAACGAGTCATGTGTTCAACGAAATTGGAGGATTCCTCACAAAGAAACAACATCTTTAAAGCTTGATGTAGTGTTCAGGGAAAATTTTGCGACTTAATTGTTGACAGTGGGAATTGTGAGAACTTCGTATCCAAAAGGCTGGTAGAGCATCTGAATCTACGGGTTGAAAAACATCCAAAGTCATATGTGATTGGGTGGATTCAAAAAGGTCCTAAGGTGAGCGTGACTGAGGTGTGCAGGGTTCCTATTTCAATTGGGCAACACTATCGAGATGAGGTGGTATGCGATGTGGTCAACATGGATGATAGCCATGTGTTATTGGGGCGCCCTTGGCAGTTTGAGGTGGATGTGACATATAGGGGGTACGATAATGTTTATGTTTTCAATTGGGAAGATAGGAAAATAGCAATGGTTCCGAGATGGAGTTCAGTTGGTGGCTCAAATAAGGCTGTAGCAAGAAATCAGTCTTTGCTCTCAATAGTTACTTCAACACCTGAGCTATAATCTGAGGTTAAAGAAAAGCAGGAAGTGCATGTTGTGGTAGTGCAGGTACTGGTGGTAGAAGAGAAAGAGGAGTAGGAAGTTGTGGTACCCGAAAAGGTGTAGAACATCTTGTACGAATTCAGTGAGTTGGTGTCAATTGATTTGCCAAATGACCTCCCACGTTTGAGAGACATTCAAAACCATATTGATTTGGTTCCAGGAGCAAGTTTACCAAATTTTTCACATTATCGGATGAGTCCCAATGAGAATCAGATTTTGTAGGAAAAGGTAGAGGAGTTAATGAAGAAGGGGTTTATTCGAGAGAGAGCATGAGTCCATGCACTGTTCCCGCGTTACTGGTTCCAAAGAAAGATGAGAGTTGGAGGATGTATGTTGATAGTTACGCAATAAATAAGATAACAGTCAGATACAACTTTCCAATTCCGTAGTTGGATGACATGCTGGATATGTTGGAGGGCTCGAGGGTGTTCTCCAAAATTGATCTGCGAAGTGGCTACCATCAAATTCGGGTGAAACCGGGTGATGAATGGAAAACGACTTTCAAAACAAAGGATAGACTCTATGAGTGGTTGGTGATGCCTTTCGGACTATCAAACGCGCCGAGTACATTTATGCGGCTTATGAACCAGGTATTGCGACCTTTCATTGGCAAGTGTGTAGTCATTTATTTTGACGATATATTAATTTACAGTCGGAGAGTGATCATATAAGAATCTTCGAGCTGTGTTGGAAGTGTTGTTCGAGAACAAACTATTTATTAACTTTAAGAAGTGCAGTTGGTTGACAAAAAAATTGTTGTTCTTAGGATATGTGGTTAGTTCAGAGGGGATATTGGTGGATGAAGAGAATGTCAAGGCCATTCATGAATGGCCTACACCAAACACAGTAGGAGAGGTGAGGAGTTTCCTTGGGTTGGCGACGTTTTACCGTCGATTTATTAGAGACTTCAGCAACATTGTAGCACCTATAACCGAGTGTCTGAAGGAAGGTAAATTTCATTGGGGTGAGGCAACTGACACGACTTTTGCAGTGATCAAACAGAAGTTGTGCACTATTCATGTTCTTGTTTTACCCAGTTTTGACAAATTATTCGAAGTGCAGTGCGATGCTAGTGGAATTGGGATTGGAGCAATTTTGTCACAAGAGAAGAAACCAATGGCGTTTTCAGTGAAAAACTAAGTGATGCCCGGCAAAAATAGAGTACTTATGATCCTGAATTTTATGCCATTGTTCGTGCTCTAAAACATTGGGAGCACTATCTGATTCAGAAGGAATTCATTCTCTACACTAATCATCAAACATTAAAGTATCTAAATAGTCAACTGAGTTTAAGAAATATGCATGCTCGTTTGTCAACCTATTTGCAGAAGTTTCCATTTGTTTTGAGAGACAAATATGGAGTCCTGAATAAAGTAGTAGGTGCCTTGAGTCACCGTGCAAGTTTGCTGGTAACAATGCAACAAGAGGTTATCGGATTTGAGTTCCTGAAAGAATTAGATGTTGATGATGAAGATTTCGCCGAGGTGTAGGGTAAGTTTGTTCTGAAACAAATAGAGGGGGAGTTCCATTTGGTTGATGATTACGTTTTCCAGGCAATCAGTTATGCATTCCATGGAGTTCTTTGAGGGAGAGACTGATTAGAGAGTTACATGGTGGTGGTTTGAGCGGTTACCTGGGGTGTGACAAGACTATCAGTAGAGTAGCTGAGCGGTATTACTGGCCTCAGTTGAAATGCGACGTGGGTAATATTGTTCGCAAGTGTTTTGTGTGTCAGACTTCGAAGGGGCAAGCGCAGAATATGGGTCTCTACATGCCTCTACCTATACCGAATGGCATATGGGAGGATTTGTCGATGTACTTTGTTTTGGGACTTCCACGAACTCAGCGTGGAGTTGATTCTATTTTTGTGGTGGTTGACAGGTTCTCCAAGATAAGATATTTTATCTCGTACCAGAAGACTTCGGATGCATCTCATGTGGCACAATTATTCTTTCGTGAGATTGTTCGTTTACATGAAGTTCCACAGTCTATCACTTCTGATAGGGATTCGAAATTCCTTAGCCACTTTTGGATTACATTGTGGCGACGGATAGATACTACTCTCAAGTTCAGTAGCATTGTACACCCACAGACTGATGGCCAGACTGAGAACTTGAACCGCACGCTGGGAAATCTGATTCGGAGTATTTGTAGACAAAAGCCAAAACAGTGGGATATGGCACTGGCTCAACCTGAGTTTGCTTATTATAATGCAGTTCACACTGCTATTGGTAAATCTCCTTTTGCTCCGGTATATTTGCAGTCACCTAAGCATGCTTTGGATTCAGCAAGACTTCCCAAGGTTGTTGGAACAAGTATGGCTGTTGAGACCATGGTGGAGCTTCAGGCAGAAGTGAAATTATGGTTGGAGGAGAAGAATGCGAAGTATAAGGTTGCCACAGATGTCTAGAGACGTAAGAAATTGTCTCGCAGCGCTCACAATGTCCTAATTCGAGGTTCCCTGGTTGACATCGTTTTCAGCCTCAAATTTGTAGTTTAAGGTAGTCTATTGGGCAATTGAACTTTTTTTTTTGTTTTTGCGTTTTTAATTGTTTTAATTAAGTGGATGTTTATTTTTGTCTTTTGCTTAAATTAGGGTTTTTGGAGACTATATAAAGGTTCTTTATTTTTCTGATTAATACAATTCCATTTTGAGATTATTTTCTTGAGATTTACAGTTTTCTCTTGTTAGGGATTACCCTGGTAAACTCTAGAACTTCCGTTCTGCGTCACCATAGAACAAATAGAAAGGGGGAATCCTTAATCTGGCCTTTGTCAAAACATAGTGAATGCATAGGCATCAAGTAAAATTCAAACTCGTAATCGCAAAATAAAAAATAAAAAATTAGATAATCCATCAAACGCCAAGAGAATTATTTACCTCCTTACGACAAGGCCACCGAGGAGCTTGTATTGGAGGGACTCAGCTTGGGCAATGGCGCAAAGCCCCTTGCTATTAACCTTTTGTCCTTCTCGACATACAACTCCACAAGGAAATATGAATCTCTTCTGCACAATTAATGTCAGTTCCCTAATCCTCTTCCATTTTCACATAAAATCAAACAAATTGAAAACTCATAAAATCACACAAAAGTAAAGACGAAGCAATAAATCATATATTCATGTGTAAACAAACCTATAGACTACCAAAAATCCAAAAGTAAATAAAAAAGAAGTGAGTAAGAAATATCAATAATCAAGTCAGAATATGAATTATTATAAAAACAATAAAAATCAAAATCAAATCAATGATGAAGAAACGATCTAAGATTATCCAAAACCAAAATAAATAAGAAGAAAATATAAAATTAATGGATATTATTTCATTTATATTGGGCCTAACTTTTTAAAAAAATGTCCAACTCTCTCAACCAAAAACAAAATGGTAAAAACAAAAAGAAGGCCCAAGCTAGTAATGGCCTTCGTCTTCTCGTCGTCTCTCAATCTCTCTGCAAGACTGCAGCAACAACAGTGACCGGCACCTAGCAGATACAGCACAGGCGGCCGCACACGCTCACCGAGTGCTGGATCCGCCTCTGTATATAGCATAGTTATTAAAACCGGACCGGACCGGTTGGTTCGGACCGGGAACCATCGAGCCGAACCTTGGTCCGATCCGATTGAATCAATTGTTCAAGCAAGCAAGTGAACCGATCATAAATCGGTTAAACCACTAACCAACCGTCCGAACCAGACGGTTTTTAATAGAACTAGATCCGGTTCAATGTTTGAACCGGATGGTTACCAAATTGAAGTAATTTTGTTAAATTTGCTGGAGTTGTGACTTGAACCTTGGGCTGCAATGGGATATTTCACCTCCACAACCATTATGACAACTGATGGTCCTTTGTTATATAATGTGAGCAAAATATATATATTAGATTTCCTTAAATGGTTTCCTTTTTATTTTCAAAATATAATTTAATTAAAATTAAAATCTAACAATGACCCAACCGGTTGAACCGTCGACCCACCAATTGAACCGTTGACCCAATGATTTTTCCGGGTCAATCACTTGGTCGGGTTTAATAACTATGGTATATAGTTCATTATGTTGTAGTTGGAGCATTGCCCGCCCACTAAAGACTAAACTTATCCAATTAATTACTTTAATAAATTTATACATCAAAGTAAGTAATTTCGTAGAAGAAATAATTCAAAACACGGAATTTTAATTAATTGTGAATAATTAGAAATACATTAATTCAAGTAAAATTGATGTCATATTAATAGTTTACATTTTTTGCGGATACAATTTTACATTTTACGTAAACAAAATATCTCATTTTTAGCGACTTCAATCCTCTAATTAATCTTTTAACCTAAATTCTATTATTCAATATTATACTAACAATAAAACTTATATACGAAAATTTTGAAATAATAAACGATTTATAATCATCAACTGTTCCATAAGGTATCTGTTAAAGAACAATTCACGATCAAAAATTTCAAAAACGTTGAGTTAAATGATATTTTATCAAGTATCTAAATTATAATTTTGAATCTGGTTTTGAACTAATGCTCGAGCAGAGGAAAACTATAAATTATGATCATGTCTTCGTACATGAAGTTCAATTTTTCATAATTAACGTGTCAATCATTAGTATATTTCTGAGTAAATATTTCTAAGCATATGTCAAATATTATCTCCTCTGGGTGTATTTTATTTTTGTGTTAGGTCAGAAACACACGATATTTATTTGAAACAAAGTGCAGGAAATTAAAAAAACACAATCGATATATTTCGGCTTAAGCCCCGAAGGTTCGGTGACCGCTTCTAACACCTACATCCCTCATTGAGCATCCAATAACATGAATTACGCTCGATTTCACTATAACGCCCAAATCTGCAACAAAGGTTACAATAATGTTCAGTCAATCACAAAGAATAGAATATAACACTTGTCTCTCTTAATATGCAACAATCGATATACACGAATCATAAAGAATTGCTTCAGAACCTTAGAATCAACCAAACAGAAGCATGAAAACTTCCTAACATGTATTCACTCAGAATACCATCACAAAGAGGCTACAATATTACAAACGACCTTCTCAAATCAAGAATTTGAGAAGGAAATACTGAGAGATAAAAAAAAAATAACAGAGAAAACCCTCCAGAACGACGCAATCTCAAAGAGAGAGAGAGAGAGAATAGAATGAAAGCCTTAAAGGCAACCTTTGAGAATGTCAAATGAATATGGCACTATATTAGAACCATCCAGAATACAATTTAACAGCCAAGATTCATCCACGTATCGCAATCCGTTTGAAAATTTGATTTAACAAAATCTCATTTGGCAAACACGATTTTCACAAATTATGGGAGCATCAATATTGAACCCGGTTCAATTCCTACAATCTCCATCTTGCTATCAGAATTTGGGTTATAGTGGAGCCCAGAACATGATCTCAAGCAATTTTCATTTGCTCAAATATATGTACATGCATCACAAAGATTCAACAAATAGCAGCTTCATACAATTTAAAAAACGTATTCAAAGGAATTACTTTAGAGCACATATCAGATGGATTACGTTGAGTTGAGACTTTTGATTATCAGACAGTAACATAACATCATTTTCAGTAAATCCAAGTTTAGAAATCAACACGTTTAACCATATTCCCTCTTTAATAGCATTAGTTGGAGCAATATATTCTGCTTATGTGGAAGATAAATCAACAACCCTTTGAAAATGAGATTTCCAACTAACAACAGTACCACATAAGGTATAAAAGTAAGAAGAAGTCGATCTCCTATTGTCTTTATTTCCATCAAAATCAGAATCATTATATCCCCTTTAGGTTACACCATTTTTACTTGATTTAAACATTGAACCCAAGTTAGGTATGCCTTTAAGATATTTGGATAGCCATTTTAAAGCATTCCAATATTCTTTCCTTGGGTTACTCATAAACCTACTCAATATGCTAATGCCAAATGCAAGATCATGTATGGTACAAATCATCAAATACATAACAGAACTAACAACATTTGAATAAGATATTTTTGACATTCTAGCATACTTTTCTTTATAATTGGGATAGCATTCAGAGAAAAGCTTAAAATGATTTGCAAGAGGTAATGTTACAGGTTTACAATTATACATGTTAATTTTTTTTTTCAAAACATTAATCACATAATCATGTTGATTTAGGAATAACATGTCTTTCTCTTTATTTCTCCAAATTTGCATACCTAATATCCTTTTAGTAGAATCAAAGTCTTTCATTTCAAATTCAGACTTTAATTTTAATTTGATATCATCAATTTCAATCATATCATAACAAACAAGTAACATATAATCCACATAAAGAACTAAATGAAGAGAATTTCCACCTTCATTACCTTTAAAATATAAATAGGTATCAAACTGGCTTTTTCTAAAACCAAGTTTCAGAACAAATGTATCAAATCTCTTATACTATTGTCTAGGAGCTTGCTTTGATCCATATAAAGATCTTTTTAAAAAACAAACAGTATTTTCAGGATTTTCAATTTCAAAATCAACAGGTTGCTTCATGTAGATAACTTTATCTAAATCACCGTACAAAAAGGCAGTTTTAACATGATCAAGTTCCCATTTAAACTAAGCAACTAAAGTAGTAAACATCTAACATTGGAATATTTCACAACAAGAGAAAAAATTTCAGTGTAATCACGCCTTCCTTTTGAGTAAAACCCTTTACAATAAGTCTAGTTTTATATTTAATGTTTTTACTATATAATTCTTATTGTTTTATTTTATAAATTCACTTACAATCAATCAGTTTCTACCCTTTAGACATCTTAACAAGTTCCCAAGTATTTTTTTTTTTTAAGTAAAGACATTTCATCTTCCATGACAACTTTCCAATTTTTACTTTCCTTATATATTATGGCATCATCATAGGAGTTTGACTCATTTTCAAATTGTTCTTGATGAGTGAAAAAAAAAATCATCACTGTCAAATCTAGTAGGAGGCCTGGTCTGTCTTTTTTCCCTATCTCTTGTGAGTTGATACTCATCAGTAGGGAGAGCAACAAAATCAGATCCATCAGTTTGATCAATGTCTTGATCAATTTCAATTTTAGGTTCAATACCAGCTTCATCTACCAGAGGTACATGATTAGCAAGTTCAATTTGAGGAGGTTTTACTTCAATTTGAACATCTTTATCAAACAAACCTTTATTTTTTCCTTCTAAACATGGAATTAAAGACTCATTAAAAATAACATCATTTTTAACAATGACTCTACACCCTTTTTCACATTTAATCCACAATCTGTAGCCTTTAACATGTTCATCATAACCCAAAAAAACACATTTAAGAGATCTATGTTCCAATTTTTCAATATTTTGATGAGCATATGCATCACAATCAAATACCTTTAAATGAGAATAATTCACAGAATCATCAGACCATACAAATTCAAGTACATCAAAATTTAAAGTTTCAGTAGGACTTCTATTAATAAAATATATAGCCATTTTAACAACTTCACCCCCAAAACAATTTAAGCAAACCAGAACTTAGTAGCATACATCTAACTTTATTTAATAGAGTCATATTCATTCTTTCGGTTATTCCATTTTGTTGAGGAGTATAAGTAACAGTTCTATATATCAAAATACCACTTTCTTTACACAAGTTGTTGAATTCATTATTGCAAAATTTCAAACCATTGTCAGTCCTCAAAATCTTTATTTTGTGTCCCGTTTGGTTCTCAATTTGAGTTTTCTAGTTCTTAAAAGCTGAAAAAGTTTCATCTTTAATTTTTAATATGAAAATCCAATTTTTTCTTGAATAATCAGCAAAAAATATTTAAAATCAGATAAAGTACACACAGTAGCAAGACCCCACAAATCAACATGTAAATATTTCAATATTTTTTTAGATTTATGAATTCTAGCTGAAAAATGTAGTTTGACTTGTTTTCCTATAATACATTGTTCACAAGAACCAAAATCACCAATACTTTGTTTTCCAAAAAGTCATTTTGATTGTAAAGAATTTAAAGCCTTTTTTCCAATATGGCCTAGTCTATGAATTTAGGGTTGTCAATTGATTAAATTTTGATTCGAATCCTATCCGAATCCGACGAAATTAATGGGAGATAGATTTAGTGTCTCGGTCCGATAACCCGATCAATATTCGAATCTAATCATCCGTTAACTAAATGGATCAAATACGGATATAAGTCAATCCGATCTGATTTGTTATAAATAATTGAGTTGGTAAAATTTTTTTATAGCATATTATTTGTCACTAAAATAAATAAATTTAGAATAAAAAAGTAATCAAATTCAAAACATAAAAAAATTGAAATATTTGAAAAAAAAAAGTTGATTTCAACCAATATTTTAAAAATCGAGCAGGGTAAGGGTGGCAATAAGCCGAGCTGGCTTGGCTGGGCTCGTTGCCTATGAGCCGGCTCATTGCTCATGGGCGAGTTCGGCTCAGCCCACAAGCTCGTACTATAACGAGCCGAGAAGGACTCGTCTTTTTAAAAAAAATTAACTATCCTTCTAAAAAAATAAAAAATAAAAAATTTAGACGAGCTGCTCTGCTCGAGTAGGCTCAGCTCGCCTACCGAGCCAGTCTGCTCGGCTCGTGAGCGTCTACAGTACTAGCCGATTGGCTCGATTGCCACCACTAGACCAGGGCATCGACTCGAAAAAGAAAAATGGTCAAGGGTCAAAAAGTCGAATCGGGATCGAATCGATATTAAACCGGTTGTCAAATTGAATAAATAACTATACACATAAATGTAAAATATTATAAAAACACTAGACTTTTTAAATTTTAGTTTACTAATTTAAAGTAAATAAATATCTATATTTTTCTTAATTAAATTTATTATTATAATTTATTTTATAACTTCAAAAACTAATAACTAATATGTAACAAATAATTTGATTTGTTAATAGAAATAATGAAATAAAATATTTCTATTTAGAATTGAAATTCAATTTTATCTTATCCCAAATCGAATGTCAATAGAAAATTAGAAGATCACCTCTCATTTAAAAATGAATATCATGATGGAAGAAGTTACTATTGGGATTGCTAGTAAAAACATGTGAGTTTCAAGTTAGTTCAAATTCTTTTAAAGAACATAAAATTATTTTATTTGGAAAAACAGAATCCGATTTTTTGATTTACAGTTAATCGACTGGTTTAACGGTTTATTTGACGATTTTCAATTTTTCATTTAATGTATGATGATTTGATTCCAACATTAATTTTTTTTTCTAATTTTTATTAATTTTGGACCGAATTATCGGATCGGATATCCGGTAACATAACAAATCGGATATGGATTTAACAATCAAATATTCGATGGATTATCGGATAATATAATTTTCTTATCGGGTCAGATCAGATATAAACAGATCCGATCCATTTATAAACCTATCTATGATGCAACAATTTAGCAAGTGTAAAGTGTTCAAATACAGTAGAAGCAGTTAGACCAAGCAGAGGTTTTGCTTTCAAAAAATAGAGATCGTGTCTGTTAGAGGTACTTATGATTAAATCATTGCCCATAAGAATTTTAATGTGTCATTGACTCATATTTATGTTAAACTCCATATTATCTAACATACCTAAGGATACCAAATTTCTCTTCAAGTCAGGAATGTACCTATTTTCTTTCAGAAACAAAATATTTCCATTTCCAATAACAATTTTATATTCCATATTCCTTTTACTTTATAGGTAAAATTGTTTCCCATTATCACTTGCCATCCAACAGCCATTTTAAAATCAAGAAAATAGTCTTTATTTGGGCACATATGAAAGGAATAACCTGAGTCAAGAATTCATTCATCACTCAGTTGTCTTTCCATATTCACAATGACCAATCCAGAATTAGACTTAGCTTTATTATACACTAAAGCATTACTCCCTTCATCAAACTCATTATCTTTCAAATCATATTTCTTTTTAAAATAATCCTTAGCAAAATGTCTCAATTTCCCACAGTAATAACATTTCTTATCTATAGCCTTAACTTTGGACTTATGCTTATCATTAAATCTGTTTCTATTTTATGTAAATGACTTGGGATGAAAATTTGATTTACCGAAAACTTTCCCTTTCACTAGCAAATCGTCTCCAGTTAGATTATTACCAGAATCAGATTTTAGCTCCAGGGCCTTATTTCTTAAAGAATGTATTATCACGTCAGTAATAAGTTCTTCCCCACCATACTTTAGAGCAACCTTAATGTCTTTATATCTGTCACTCACTACACCAAAAAACACCATTTGCAACATATAAAAGACAACATTTGATAGTTAAATGTTGCTAAAGGAATCTATAGCAATATTCTAATATGTGAATGTTGTCATTGCTTAACAAAATTGACCTTTGACAACATCTTTTAAGTGAATGTTGCTAATATTATCTTTTCGCAACGTTTTTCAAGTGTTGCAAAATTTTTTATTTTTCGCAACGTTTTTTAAACTTTCGCAAGATTTTTTATAAAACCCTAATTTTTCGCGATTTTTCCCTAGGGGTGGAGGCAGCGTTGGCGGGCGACGATGTTGTGTCAACAAGAACACGAGGGGTTGAAGAGTGGTGAGGGGTCATGGAACGTGGCTTGGGATGCGTGGTTGGCGCACTGGCTACACCATCCTGACTTGGCTTGGCTCCTGTTTGGCGTTTGCCCGCTGTTCGATTTTGATTCCGATGTCAACTACAAGGTCTCAGTACCTCCCTATGACTGTGCTGATGGCTTCAAAACTAATGCAATAATTCATGATTCAGTTAATCGTGGCTCTTCCAATTACAGAGTCACAGGAAAAATTTCAAATGATTCATTGTTAATTTTTTCGTTTCCTGGTTGTTTAGTTGTAATTTTAGAACACGTATGAAATTGAAAGATTAATGTATAATGAACACTATGTAGGGGTGCCAGTGGACGTGAGGTGCTTATTTAGGGCAATTGCACACATGGCATGCTTGAGAAATGGAGAGAAGGCTCCTGATGAGAACTGCGAGAGAGAGCTTGTTGATGAATTAAGAGCTCAAGTATATAATTTTCACTTACACACATGGTTTTTGTAGATTTAACTTTAGTTATTTAAGCAATTATTTTCATTTTTGAGGATACCTAATTTTTCCCAATCTAATGGTAATATACAGGTTGTTGAAGAGCTTTTAAAGAGGCGAAAAGAAGTTGAATTGTAAGTGTATTTCTTTTCAATTCTTATCTGAATGAAATTGTTGAAAAAACTGATTTTGTTGAGTTCTTGTAGCTAAGTATTGCCTGTTAATATTTGCAGGTTTATCAAGGAAGATTTCGATGAGTATGTTAAAAGAATTAAGAAGCCTTATGTATGGGTCGGAGAACCAGAGTTGCTGATGGCTTCTCATGTTCTTAGGTGAGAACCTTTCATTGGTAATACAACAGTGCAGGGTTTGTGTTGGTTGCTTTTCTTATCCTATAATTATATCTTAAAAATGCTATTGTAATCTTATTTTGCTTGTTATTCTTGATCTTCATTCGACATGTTTTGGGCGGTGTAGTAATTTATGAGCTTCGATATGAAATATCATTACAATATGAGCATATGAACTTCTGGAATATATTTTCTTGGAGAAAAGATACTTCTTGTTAATACGAGATATTATCATGACATCTAATTGGGTCACTGATTTTTTATTAATAATGTTTGTTGATCATTGATTTATCCTTAAAAGACTAATTGTTTGTGGTCTGAGGAGGAATACCTTTATACTATTTTTTTCTGGACAGAGAACTTCTTTTGTTTTTCTTTCTTTGATATAGTGGGATATCTTTATTCTTTACGCTCTTTCTTTTAAGAGACCTTGTTCTGGTTATTTCATATCATCTTTTGTTTTGATGATTGGCTTCGTAGTGATTATAGAATGTACTTAAAAGACCAATTGTTTATGGTCAGACTAATTCTAAAGCACTAAGCTAGCTTGATTTGTTGCTTTTTTGCTTAAAATGAACAATTACTTTTACTATATGCACACATTCAACCCCCATTTTGAAATAATTAATACATTCCCTAATCCAAAATTCATGCTAGAAATGGTTTACTTGTTCTTTCCCAGAAATATTGAAATATAGTATGTGTTTCTCATTGAACTAACTTCAGATTCCTATGGAACCATCACTTTCTCAGTAACAAAATGGAAAGGAGTAAACATATTTGTTCCCATCAAACCATTTCTAGTGTTTGTGTCTGTATCTAGCACTCATTGGCATGAGTATAGGTCTTTTGCAGAGGTTTAAGCCACATCTGAGGATTATGCATTGTTTGCTGGGAAGAGGATTATTCTCTATTTTACTCGATCAGAGGATTATGCATTTTCAACAATCCAAAGAGGATTATTCTCTATTTTACTCAATTTTCTAGAAATTAATCCACTGTTCTTAATTATGTTGATATAGTGATTACATGATCCCTTAGCAATTGAGACTCTTCAAGAAATTTCTTCAGGATCAATTTCACATTAAAGATCTTGGAGAATTGAAGTACTTCTCAGGAATTGAGGTTGCACATTCAAAGCAATGAATCGCTATTTCACAAAAAGAAAGGTAAACTTTGGATAATCTTGATGATATGGGGGGCTGCCACAGTCACTTTTCTTATGGAGCAGAATCTCAAGTTTACACCAGCAGACTTGATAGTGAACCAGCTACTTCAGTACTGGTATTTATGTTGTGTAAATGCTACTTTGAACATTGAATCATCTTTCAATTATTAGATACTGTATTAAGTGCTACTTGATTCTTGTTTTGGCAGGAAAAGTTCAAGGAACAACTCATGGTCATATCTGACTTTGTGAAGGAAATAGAGGTATCAGCAAAATCAGAAAAGAGATTAAGTGCAGCAGCAGCTGGAGAAAAAACAGCATATATACAAAGATTGAAGAGTGGATTCAGAATTTGCAAACCACAAGGGACTTTTCTTTGGCCAAATATGGTAAAAAGTAACAGCAGCCCTCAGGTTTTGGTCCAAGTTGAAGTCCCAACCCCACCTTCAGTGTCATCCTCCAGTGCCTCAAATCCCCTTCAGTTATTGCCATCCCAACACTATCCTGGCTCCCCCGTCAAGCCTCTGGCGGAGAGACGTACAGTTGCAGTGACCATCTCCGCCACATCCAATAGCCCAAATTATGAAGATGGTGCCATGCCAAGTGTGAGTATTATAGTATCATTTTGTGTCACACTTTTGATTCAATTTCATGATTGATCATTCTTCCATGTGAATTATATTGATTGAATTCTAAATGCAGCTTTTGCCAGGTAATTATGGAACAAGAAATTAAATGTGAAGATGGGAATAGAGCTTATTTTGGAGAGGTTTCTGATATTTGATAACTTTACTTTTTTGCATATACCATGAGTAGTATGTAACAAATTAAGAAAGCAGGTAAAAGGACAAGATATATGTAGTTACCACTTGCAACTGTAAATGAAGGAGAAAGAATGAGATATTGGGATACTCATTATCTCATAGGTCAGGTAAAACTGAGGCTGACTGATGTGCAATATAAGGCTTAAAGGTGAACAAAAAGCAGAGCTCCAGAGTTTTTTCTTAAATGTCCTATTCAAACTCCGGAAGTAAGATTTGTAAAACACTGTTGCTTCAAGGAAATACTGGTATTAAAGTACTTTACTATTTATAAAATGAGTGCTAGATAGAAATTATTCAGAACTTAATGTTATCTGGATCTAGTTCTTTTTTCTTATAACTTAAAATGTGGGATCTCTGATTTTTCAATTGATGGACAGGATACTGATGTTTGCTATGCGTTCGTTGAGTTTGAAGATGTGCAGAGTGCTCAAAATGCTATCAAGGTTTGAACTCTTATCAGTCAATGATGTGTTGTCTTGTGATCAAGATGGGAGTTGTTTCATTCATATTTTATTTACTATAAATGATCATTTGTTCCCACTGCTTTCAATTTCTTCACCCTTTCTTTGGGTCAATCACAGCCAAATAGTTTGTTTGGTGCATCCTTCACTCTCCTTATTTAAATTTGTTGGCATATAGATATCTTCCATTGTGTGCTCATTACACATCCAGTTGCTTAGGAAATTAAGCAGGCCACTGTACTAGCTTGCTAAATTCATATGCTATTTGCTACATGTAGTTTCTCAAACGTGCAATTCAGATCTAGGACCACAGTATTTCTTTAAGCAAAATTGAGCATAGTATTCTCATTCAACTTTTCTTTTAGTTGTAAAATTATTGTTGGGGTGTTGCAAAATTGAGCATAGTATTCCCATTCAACTTTTCTTTTAGTTGTAAAATTATTGTTGGGGTGTTACGGGTGATCTTCTCAATCGTCAATATCCTGTAATTATTTGTTGTTTTATTTTGTTATTTTCTTTTCTAGGCGTCTCCTGTTTTTCTTCTAGTAGTAAATTCTTGTTGAGATGTTACAAATGATATTTTCAATTGTCAATATCTAGTAACTATTTGTTGTTTTATTTTGTTTTTTCTTTTCTAGTGACACTCTGACGACAATATTTTGGATGGTATTTCAGAAATCTAATTGTTCATATTTTATTTTTTCATTCTTCAGTGTCATTTGTCCATTTTCTGAGAGTTGGTGGTTGATAGTTTTTTGGATGATGGTACGAATACACGATTATGTTGCTAGAGGTCCAGAGTTGTGTGGTTCATTTTTCTTAAAGGTATTATGCTAATGTTGCTACTGGATTATGTTGCTACAAGATGGTATAGTGCTCTAGAGTTGATAGTTTTCTAATGTTGTATTGATTCAAAAATGTAGTCCAATGTTGTATTGACTTAAAAATGTATTTTAGCTATGCTCGAGATATTCAAATGTTACATTGTATCACATTCTAATATTGTATTAATTCAAAAATTTGTAATGAAATTATCAATTTTTATGCAATTCCAAAAATTGTTCATAAAGTGCCATTTTCAACGCATCACATTCTAATATTGTATTGATTCAACAATTTTAATAAAATTATCAATTTTTATGCAATTCCAAAATTTGTTCACAAAGTGCCATTTTCAATTTTGTTGGTCAATTACTATATATAACTGTTAAAAAACCTTGCAAAATGATCTACGGCAACATTTAAAAAACGTTGAAAAATGGTCTACTGCAACGTTTAAAAAATGCTGCAAAATGGTCTACCGTAATATTTAAAAAACACTACAAAAGGGTTTTTCGCAACGGTGAATAAACACTGCAAAAAGTCTTCCCTCAACGGCAACACCGATCTTCGCAATACACGCTAAAACGCTGCAAAAGGTCTACTGCAACGTTTTTTGACCCCTGCAAAAGGTTTTTTTTTGGTGTGGTGACTAATAGAGTTTAACAAAACTACATCCATCTGATCTTTTGAAAGTATTTCATCACAGTTAGCCGAGTTTTGAATAAGTTTTGTAAATCTATTCAAGTTTTCATCCAAATCAACCGAGTGATCCATTTTGAAAGAAAATAATTGTTTTAATAAGAAACACTTATTTGGAGTAGTCTTAGTTACATACTTTGCATGAAGTTTGGTCCACAGTTTAGAGGTAGTTTTAGTCTCACCTATACTTCTTATCACATTTTCAGATAAAGACGAGAAAATAGTACTTCAAACAACTTCTTAAAGTTCAGCTTTCTTTGCAAGAAGTAATTCACCAGTCCAACTATCATCTATGGCTTTAACACATCTCATTTGCATTAATATAGCCTTCAATTTTTTACTCCAAAAGTTAAAATCAATTTTTCCATCGAATTGACCGACTTCAAATTTTGTAGATGCCATGTGAAAGTCAAGCAAGAATCACAAATAGAAAAGACACTTTATACAAATAAGCAAAGAGCAGTGAGAGTACAAATTGGTGACAATCAGAAAATCACAGTAATACACTCAATATAACAAGAATTTCAAATATGAAGTACTTTTAGAGAAAATGCAGATTGGAACTCTAAAGAAATCATAGCAACAGAGATCACAAAATAATGTTTCACAGATTTCTCCTGCAAAATTCTCTAGGTGCACACCCATACTTGATTAATCTCAGCTTCCCAAGGCCTCGTAGAAGCCTTTGGACAAAGACTAGGATCAAGGGGGTTCTAGTGCACGGTAAATCAAGGGAAAATCAAGAAACTCTGAAAAATTGAAAATGAACTTTACAAAAGTTTAGAAATATCTCACCCAGCGAGTTTGAAACTCGATATTTTGTAATTTTGCTTAACAACAATTCCAAAAATTTAGGATCCTTTTCAGATCAGCCGTTCTGTTCCAAGATCCAGGTATATTGCTCCTTGTATAATGGCTCTGATACCACTGTTAGGCCATGAACACACGATAGTAGATCAAGAGACAGAAAAATACAAGATCTTCTCTGAAATAAAGTGTAGTAAATTAAAAGAACACAATTGATATATTTTGGCATAAACCCTGCAGATTCTGTGATCGCTTCTAACACCTACATCTCTTGTTGAGCATCCAATAACATGTATTATGCTCAGTTCCACTATAACGCCCAAATTGACAACAAAGGTTACAATATGTTCAATCAATCACAAAAAATGGAACAGAACACTTATATCTCTTAATATACAACAATCGATATATACGAATCACAAAGAATCGCTTCAGAACATCGAAATCAACCAAACAGAAGCATGAAAACTTCCTAACATGTATTCACTCAGAATAGCATCACAAAGAGACTCCAATATTACAAATGTCCTTCTCAAATCAAGAATTTGAGAAGGAATTACAGAAAGATAAAAAACAACAGAGAAAACCCTCAAGAACAGTGCAATCTCAGAGAGAGAGAGAGAGAGAGAGTAGAATGAAAACCCTAAAGGCAACACTCGAGAATGCCAAATGAATATGGCATTATATTAAAACCATCCAGAATATAATTCAACAGCCAAGATTCATCCACATATCGCTATTCGGTTGAAAATCTAATTTAACAAAATCACGTTCAGCAAACATGATTTTCACAAATTATGGGAGCATCAATATTAAACCTAGTTAAATTCCCACAACCTCCACCTTGCTATCAAAATGTTTTGCAGACGAATCTTTAGTTTCCTTTCGTGATTTAAACTCTTTTGGAAACCAAATTGGACGAGATTTTGATATATTTTCTGGCTATTATAAATAGAGAACGAGGGATACACATAAAAGAGACCTCTCTTACCTCTTCATACAAAAAAGTTCATCAAATCCTTCAAGAACAAGAGGCTAATTTCTATATTTTGATAGAGGAGATTAAGTCATAGCAAGGAATTGAAAGTCAATTACAACAAGATTTTGAAAAATTCAACCTTGGAATTGAAGATCAACATCTTTTGATATATTTCATGATCCGTGTGATATTTTTCTATTATTCTTCTTGTAATTTATATATTAACATGTTAGGCTAGATCTGTTTTGTATTGGATGAAGATGAAACTTATTTGGTATTTGTTTTCATTCAAGACTAGTAGTTTAGTTTATTTCTTGCATTTCTTGATTAATTTTGCATACCCATTACATTATTTAATTGATTGGTGATAATTAGTTGCTTATTATAGTGTTCAGAGACACAAAAAGTTTAGAACGCGACAAAATTAATATATGTGCAATAAATGTTAGAAATAATATTTATCACATGTGCCATCATATAGATAATCTAAACTTTAATGCATTCTAATCATTCGAATTCGGGCTAGGAATATATTCGGGTCGTGGTTAGGATATATTTAATTTGTCTTGGAAAAGAGAATTAATTACAATAGAATTATCGATTGTCTAAAATGCATGAATGGAACTTGATTGCTAATCAAGAATTGAAATAAATAGCAATATGCGGATTCAAGATCCAATACAATCATTCATAAATTGATAAAAAGACACATTTTTACAGTTTTCTTAGATTAATTAATATAAAATAAAATCAAACTCTATTTTGTTTACATAATTCAAATATCAAAAAAAATTAGTAAACTTGAATTGAGTTTATTCCATGTGGAACGATACTCTTAACTCATCAATTTTATTACTTGTCAACGATCCCGTACGCTTGCGGGTTTTGCACGAGCAACCCTTCAAGTCAAGTTCGCTAGTTGCCGTCTCCCGACCAGCTTCCTCAACTCATACAATAGTCACTTGAGGCACGATGCACATTGTTTCCTTTGACTTGATCATGGTTGTTGGTTCACCACGACTGCATCCTAGTGATGTCGATGGTTCTCCTCTTGATGACTTAGCTGGTCCCCTGCCCAATGAGTCCTCTAGCCCGATTCCAATCCCTCTACTCAACCCTATTCGTCCAACTCATCAATGCTCGCACGGTTTAAAAATAACATCTCTAAGCCCAAAGTAAATATAATTTACGTTTGTTAATTAGATGCATTATAATATAATTCATTTTAAAACTTCAAAAATTGAAATAATTTGTTTATGTTGAAAATTTGAAATTTGCCTATATATATAATTTGTTGGGACCATTTAGTATTTTCAAATAAATTCATTTGTTTGTTTGGCAATTGGTAGTCTTTGTCTCACATGAGAGTTTGAATTTGAATGAGAATGTGAATGTGGAGAGAAGAATGTCTTTAAAAGGAAGTGCTTGGTAGTTTTAAGGGGGGGAAAAAAAAGGAATGTGGCTACAATGCTCCCATCAAAGTAGTTAAAAAGAGAATACATATGAACTGGTAAAATTTTGAACGGTTTTTTTTGGGTTCACAGTTAAATCGATCGGTTATATCGTCTGTTGACCAAGTTTTTCTCTTCTGATTATTATAGTCTGTACCAGATTTTAGGTTGTTTCATGGTTTTATCGACAGAGCTAATATGTCCGATCCAATTTTAATAACATTGCTTTTCATAGTGCGGATCTAGGATTGACAAAAAAAAAAAAAAAATCATAATCGGCTAATAGGTTAAAAAAGGAAATTCTGAAAAAAAAAAAAATACAAAAAGAGGACTGGGGCTGGTATATTTCTTAAATCCGCCAATGGTGTTATTTTTTATTTTCTTGTTTATGTAGACAACATTCTAAACACTAGTAACCATCCTCAAAATCTGTATCATTTTCTCACTACTCCTTTGGTTCACTTCTCGATCAAGGTCCACTTCATTACTTATCCAAGTGTAGAAGTTCTTTGTACTTCTAATTGCATGTTTTTCACCCAATGTAAATGAATTATGCTATTTGTATATTCCTTTGTGATATTTTTGTTGACATTTGTGTTGTCAAGATTCATATCATTGATTATTTTAAATGTTTTTAAAATTAAGGGCAAGAATATTGGTCACCTCACGCAATATCAACTAGACTATTAACCAAAGCGTACCTGTAGTAAAATTGAATGTAAATGATAGTTACTAGTTCGACTCTAAAATCACATAATAGGTAAATAACATGGAATTAAACTTACAAATTAAAAGCAATAAGTCACTTTCTAATTGTTTTAAATGTTTGGTCAATCAAGTCAAGTTATCACATGTTGAATTGCCTCAATAATAAATAAAACAGTAAATAATACAAGATTTATTGAAAGAGAAAACTCTTAATTGGGTAAAAATCTCGAAACTGAGCCAACTAATTTCTACTATAGACAATAAGAACTTACAATATAATCCAATCTAGAAAACCCACTAGACTCGCTTATCTAATTCATGCTATCTCCAAGACCAGCGGAATGTGTTTCATTCACACTTGCTCTCGATCTTCTGAAATTGTTTATCTTCCGTAGATCACCATGAACACCTTATTCTTATATTCTTCATGTACTTTTGGTCCAACTTTCATCAATCTTCAGCAACCTCTGAAAACTATTGAGAAAGTACATTTCAAAATATATCTAGAAAGTAGGTATTTTGGATTACTCGAATTTGATTTTTTCCAACTAGAAGTTTGTTGACGTCGAAAATCGTATGAACAAAATTCCAACAAACTTAGAATGTAAATGAAAATTTTTACTGGTATTGACTTCTAAATTATAAGAGTAAACTACAAGTGTTTTCCTTTTTTTTTTTTGAAATATTTGAAATATAAAGTGTTTAGAATCCTCTCATCTCCTTTTTTTCAAGACTCTTATCCTCCTTTTTATAGTGAAGGATCATTATGCATTATTTATTTTCTTGTCTTATTAGCTATTGAGAAAGTACATCTTTGACATGTTTAGATTGGCTACTGAGCTTGGCTCTGTCAGGTTATTATGAGTTAACCTTACGTGTGGTCCCTAACAATTAATAAATTACTTAGGGAATGAAGCTAAGACACATGACTGGTGGAATTAGGATGTGCTATCATGAGCCTATCCAAATATAATTGATTGATTAGACGTTTGACAGTGTGTAAGGAATCTCTAATCATTATGTCTCCTTAATAACGACGGTCATTAGTACGAGCGGACCTCAAATATCAGACTTTAAATTAGCATTAGCCTAATGCATATAACAAACTGTATTTAATGAGGTCGCATGTCGGATATCAACATAGTTGATTGATCTTAAGAATCAAAAACTTAATCTCAATGTTGGAATAAGTTATTGGATCTTAGGATTATGTTATAAGGATATAATATAATTATCAACCACACATAAAAAACGTAATGAGCATTAGGTATTTATAATAAGAGATATTCAGACAGTACATGATATAAAACTCTAAAAAAACGTGAACTAGGGTATCTAAAAAAACATCGTTGTTCGAACGTCAACCTAGCTACAGGCGAGTGAGAAGTGTGTTGTTCGAGCGATAGTTGGGTGATAGATATGCGACAATGAATCTACTTTTTTTGCTCGAGCATCAACTAGGCGACAGACTAGCGTAAATTCAGCGACTCTTTCTCTTTGTTTCATACTCGAATCAAAAGGCTTCTAGTTCATCTATACAACACTCCAAAAGACTTATTGACTCTTACAATTCTTTTATAACAATCATTTTTTATAATAATCATTTAGTCTAAATAATTGTCAATACAATTAAAAACCTAGCAATCTTTCTATTTGACATTCTATGACAAAACTATACAATACAAGTCAATGATGTAAAAACAAAATTAATATACCCAAACTGAAACTGAAACAGAAACTGAATATCTATCTCTTGTATTCCTTGTTAAACATGTTCTTGAAATCAACAATTAAAATATCAAGAGTAAAAGCACATAATATAGAAAATATAACAATTGAAACAAACTATCTTAAATGTGCTAACTGGACTGAGAAGTAATACTAATGTTAATCAAAACACCAACTGAAGCATTAATATCACAAATCATCAAAACTCAAAAAAGCTAAACATTCAATAAAGGTCATCATAAATCTTACACACAAGGTCAAAATTCACTCACAAAATCATATACTAAGTACTCCATATAAATCTAAACAAATTAATGGAAAATATGCTACAAATATCAATTAAACTCATATTTGGTCACTACACACATGTTCAAGTAAATCATATATCATGATGTAGAAAAAATTTCCCTTGTTTTGTTTTTCATTTTTTTTATTTAAAAAAAAATCAAAATACCTAAAAAATAAAACAAAAAAAAAGAGAGCATGAAATAATGAATAAATCACAACTAATAAGCATACGCATGCATCAAAAGCACCTAATCAGTTAGGTATATAAATACTCTCATCTTTAATAGCACCATGATCAATTTCAAAAAAATTTAGATCATTCTTTTTAACCCAAACTTGTCTAGTGAAAGACTTATTCCGAGTCAACTATATTATTAACTTGATCAAATGACTCAGTTGATTTGCTATGAAGCCAATCCGACCATCAAAATCATGATTTCTATTTTTAATGAAATTTTGATTTCTATTTCTATTCAAAAACTTATGACTCATAAGCTTTGTATATACTAACTCACCACAATTGAAGTATGTAGCAATATATTTAGGAACAATCATATATTTCTAATTTTGAACTTTAGGTGGAGGGAACCTATGTTGTACCGATGATTTCGGTTTTCGGACACCTACATTCTTGGTCGTCTTCCTATTCAATAGCTTGTGACACTTAGGTCTTATGTGTACAAATTTGTTGTTAGAAGATGAATTGGTATGATAATTTGTTTCATTATCGTCAAAACTTCTTACACTCCCAACTGATTTGTTCAGATCTATCCTATTATCAATTTTCTTAGATCCGCTAAATTTTTTTTGAAGTTGTGCATGCGATTTTTCAATATCGCTCGTAAGAGACTTAACCGTAACACCTAAAGACTCTTTCTCAACCATTAATTCATTCAAACATCTAGTTGACTCCTCAAATTTGGCTATAATGCTTTCTTTTTCTAATTCAAGTGCACTAACATTTTCAAGTATGACTTTATTCACTTTCTTAATTTTAAGACTCTTTACAAATAATCTTTCATAAGCCTCTCGAATTTTCATATCATACTCAAATCCCCGAATCAGAAACTGACTGACTCATCTAGACAAAATTTTGGGTCAATGATCATTATTAAACTTTGATACCACTTGAGAGTTACTAGTTTGACACTAAAATCACCTAATAGGTGAATAATGCAGAATTAAACTTACCAGTCAAAAGCAACAAGTCACTTTTTAATCGTACTAGATGTTTAGTCAATCAAGTCAAACTATCTTATGTTGAATTGCCAAAATAATAAGTAAAACAATAAATAATACAAGATTTGTTGACAAAGAAAACCCTCAACTTTTACTATAGACAATAAGAATTTACAGTATGATCCAGCTTAGAAAATCCACAAGACTCGCGGATTTAATTCAAGTAATTTTCAAGACCCGTTGGAACGTGCTTCACCCACACCTCCTCTCGATCTTCTGGAATTGTCTCTCATGTGGATCACCAAAAACATCTTGTTCTTATACTCCTCTTGTGCTTTTGGTTCAACATCCCTCAATTTTCAGCAACCTCTGAAAATCATTGAAAAAGTACATTCTCAATTAGTGTATGATTGATCTCAAGAATCAAAGACTCTCAATGCTTAAATATATTCTTAAATCTTGGAATGATGTTATAAGGATGTAATATAATGATCAACTACATACAAATACAAAAAAAGGTAATGGGTAATGGGTATTTATAATAAGAAGTATTTGTGTAGTATAAGATAGATATAATTCTTGAAAAACGCGAACTAGGTTTTCAAAAAAAAAAACATCATTGTTCAAGCGCTAGACTAGTGACAGGCAAGCGAGAGGAGTATCGCTCGAGTGACACTGAATCTATTTTTTTGGTTCGAGTATAAGCTAGGCGATACACTAGCGTAAATCCGAAAACTCTTTTTTCTTGTTCCATACTTGAACCAAAAAAACTACTAATTCATTTATACAACCCTCCAAAAGACTTATTGACTTTTACAACTCATTTATAACAATTCTTTCTCATTTTATTATAATTCTTGTCCAAAAAATTGCCAATACAATTAAAAACCTAATAGTAAATAAACCCATTTTATTCTTTCTTGAGCTCATATGGACGATGCAAGGAGTGCACCATTTATATAGTCACGTCAACTTCTACGAAGCTGAATACAAATATAAGATGTCGAAAGTAATTTTTTTATTATTATTTGATTGAGTTAATAATTAAATCCATCAATTATTAATTGAGATAATTTCAGTTCTGTCCATAAATTACTGTACAAAGCTAAAAAATTGAATTGAGTTGATAATAAATCCATCAACTACTGATATAATTTTAGTTTCTGTGCATGACACGCTTATAAAAGTCGCTCTTTTTAAACATAATAATAATAAAATATACAAATCTGGTACGGTAGAGCGCAAATACATAGGAGAAAAACGAGCCCAAGCTGTTTTCGTTTTTCTTCAGCCCCAAAATACAGTTGATTCATACAGGGTTTTCAAAATCAGGTTAAGCAGTTCGTAAATTCTCTTACACCACGCCATGTCTTCTACCCTTGAAATTGAAGCTCGGGAGTAAGCGCCGCACCCTATCTACTTGCATCTTTTTACACGTCTATGTGTGTGTATTTTAGTTCATGAAAAGTTACGTTTATTTTCCTGTTTGATATTTGAAAATTGGCATAAATACTGGAGGTTTTTAAAAAAGATTCTGACTTTTTCCAGATTGTAAGCTAAGGTGGAGAAAAATAAGATATTGAGGAATTTTTATAGAGATGTAATGGTATATGATTATTTGCATATTTTAATCAGAGTGCAACAATTTAGTTTACTCACAAGTATATGGCGCAAAAGCTCCAATTTTCATTAATTATATATTGTATTAGCAAAATTTATAGTCTTTATTTTCTGGGTCTGTAGCAAGATTTCAAACTGAAGTTAAAAACCCTTACTTCGGCACTTAATGGTGTCTTTTTTGGAACATCATTTTTCTGTGTAATTTTGAATACAAAAATTTAGGTACTGGCCAGATAGCTGTCAATGAATCATATCTAATACCTGATATGATATTTTGATTAGAGTTACTGAAGGGTCAAATAACTGGTTAAATTTTCAAAATCCTAGGAAAAAGCATTATTCTAGTTTCCTGATAGGCAATAAATGACTCCAGAAATAACTTCTATAATATAAATTCTCCCTGTTTTCAGTTCTTAGAATCTTTGTTTATATTAGTTATGATTTTACATATTTGTTTGGCTGTTAATTAAAAACTTGCAGCAGAATAGTAAATGGAGTTTTAGTAGTTTGAGAATCTCATCATGCTTTTACTTGATTTTTATAATGTAAATATAACTATGCTTTGAATTCTAATTGATCTAATTTTTAGGCCATTTCCTGAAAATATTTTGTTTGCTCCAATTTGTATTTAAGTTGCGGCAAAAAAAAAAAAAAAAAAAAAAATGTGGAAAAAGAGTTCGCAAACTTGAGAATCTAAGTATTCTCATGAATCCTTTTCTCCCCCTTGGAAGTTGGTGGAGGGAGTGGGTATTTAGTAGATTCCTGGCAAAGTTAACTAATTTTAGTACTTTAACTAAATAGAGGAAGTTCTCGCCCATAAGCACAATGTTTTGATGTAGCGAAGTTGCTACTATGTTGGGTCAATTTGACTTGTAAAATAGAGACAGTATTGCAAAGCGACTATTAAAAGAAGATTTTACCACTTGATCGAGAAAATCTGTTGACTGCATTATATACCCAAAAATATTACTTTTAGACACTGCTACATCTATTATCATTGGAAGATTGAGTAACTTGTCTCATTAGTGCGATGTTCTCTGTATTGACATGATGTTGACAAGATTGTTACTAAAACAATTCGTGGACATGGTATCACCAGTAGATTATTGTCAAAGAAACTGTTAACTTGTCCTCATCATTTTTTTTGCACAATGGTTTAAGGAATATTCTGCAGCCTTATTGTGTTGTATATTTGCCAAGGAAATGTAGTCTCAATTTCCTTTCACTTGCAGTGTGATTAAAATTGTTCTTCAGTTCTGCAAAGAGAATTCCTTGCATCAAACTTTTCAGACATTGCAGAATGAGTGCCAGGTGTCTTTAAATACAGTAGACAGCCTCGAAACGTTTGTTGCTGATATTAATAGTGGAAGGTGGGATGCAATATTGCCTCAAGTCTCACAACTTAAGCTTCCTAGGAAGAAACTAGAAGATCTATATGAGCAGGTAGGCAACTCCTGATATATCTGGAGAAATGTGTTCAGCTTGTATCAGCTATCTTATGGGGCTTGAAATTTTATTTAGCTTGTGTTATCTATCTTATATAACTTGAGATTTTATGTAATGTCAGCCTCTTTGAAATTTCCATATTGTTTACTACAATTTTTATGACATGATGAAAAGCTAAAGATGTGTAAAGAATGGAATACAAATAATTTTTATCATTCTGGTTAAGGTAGACCTCAATTTGAGCCGTATTATTTGAATGATTAATTATTATCTTCAGTCAGTACCCTATAAGCCCCGTGATCAAATGTGATAATCTGGAAGAAAATAATTAACATGAATGCTGATAATAGTAAACGATGTATATAAAGGCTGTAGGCGTGCAGCCAATTTTTGGAGTGGTCATTTCATATCATTGAGCTGATCCTGCGACTGATCTGTGCATTGACTTCCAGGTGATTCACTTGGTAACACAGGTCACAAATTAGAATTTGCAAATTTTTTGGTTTCCTTTGATCTTACCAATTAGACACTGTAAGTCAGTAAGAGGATTACGATCTTTTGCTTATCATTTTTATCAAAGACATAGGTGGTGCTTATACCACATGTCCTTATGAATAATGATCAGAGTGCCTCCTATGTGTTTCAGTTATACATTTTGATCTTGTTTGAGTTAATACTGCACTTTCTAACTTCTTTTGTACCTAACAAATCTTTGACTTACTCTGTTTCCGTGGCATAGATTGTTTTAGAAATGATTGAACTTCGGGAGATTGATACAGCACGTGCTATCTTAAGACAGACTCAGGTGATGGGTGTCATGAAACAGGAGCAACCTGAGAGATACTTAAGACTTGAGCATCTACTAGTTCGAACTTACTTTGATCCAAATGAGGTAAGCATAGTTGTTCCAAATGTTTTTTAGTCTTCAATTTCCTATCTATATGTTATGATATTGAGTATTGCCCTTTAAAGGACAAAGTGTCCATAAGATGAGCATAGAACAAATGAAATATATTAAGATGGACGTGTGATACTAGAATCAATAAAATAAGAAATGAGCTCATAAGTAACTAGTGAAGGTGACTTCAAGATAATTTAAAGGAAGCATGTATATGGTCAAGTATGTTATTGCTTAGACTTAGAGAAGCTCCGGTTCACAATATCAATGCAATCCTAGAATATATTTCTGGAAGGGAGAATGATGAAAATTAACATTGTTTGAGGTGGTTGCATAGGGTTTGAATTCTTGACTGACATCTCTGGATTGAATGAAATTTCCAAAAATCATCAGTGAGCCTGAAATTGTTTGGAATAAGGTTTAACTTGTATTTTAGTTCTTCCATTTCCCAAATTTAATCTTTATTTTTCCCTTGTCCCATTAAGTATTGTTAAGTCAAGGCACGTTGTTGTCTAGATGCTAGTAAAAATTGTCTAAGCTGTAAGTTTTTGTTTGACAACAATTCATCAGATGCTTGTACCACTACCACATTTTTCTATACATATACTATTACAAATTCATGGCAGAAGAATTATAGTAGTCTGTCTTGGGCCATAGGGCATTCCCAACCTGGAGAATCTCCATTAGAGCGTAGATTACTTGCTAGAAATATTCGTGTTAGTCTATAAAAGTATATAGGTCTTCCAGTTATTGGTACAATGTAGTTCTCATACAAATCTTACTACAATAGTTGCTACTGCCTTTAATTTTGTTGACTATCCTTTTCTTTTAAATATTCATTAAGCCTCTGTTTGATGGCCAGTATTTGACAAAACAAAAAAAACAAAAAAAAGTTTTTGTTTGACAACAATTCATCAGATGCTTGTACCACTACCACATTTTTCTATACATATACTAGTACAAATTCATGGTAGAAGAATTATAGTAGTCTGTCTTGGGCCATAGGGCATTCCCAACCTGGAGAATATCCATTAGAGCGTAGATTACTTGCTAGAAATATTCGTGTTAGTCTATAAAAGTATATAGGTCTTCCAGTTATTGGTACAATGTAGTTCTCATACAAATCTTACTACGATAGTTGCTACCGCCTTTAATTTTGTTGAGTATCCTTTTCTTTTAAATATTCATTAAGCCTCTATTTGATGGCCATTATTTGACAAAAAAAAAAAAAAGTTTTGAATAGTGAATTTTTGGAGGATGTGTGGTTAAAAAGTAAGAATAGTTTTGAGTCTAAGTGTAGAATATTTTATTGTGTGAATGTGTGTTCGGAAATAAGTACATGGAATAAAGAGTTTTGAAATAATGGTTGTCAAACAGGGGCTAAGGAGTTAACCATGTGTGTGATCATCTCACTGTTTCTGTCTTTTAGTAATTGATCTTCCGTGAAGTTGCCCTGTAGTGAGCAAATAATGACGTTCCAGAAGGCTATATTCTGCATTTTAGGGTGCACATTTCAATTTGCTATCTTCATTTGATCAAATTGGAGGAACTTTTATATAATTATCTCTACTTCAATAAGATGTTTCTGGTTAACTTTTTGATTTTTTTTTTCCCTTTTTTTCTCTATGCTTTATTTTATTTGGAGAGGATAACTAACAATGGAAAAGATTGAAACTTTTCTCTACAGGAAACTATTTGGTCTTCGTATAAGATAAGATTTGCTAGAATTTCTCATTTATTTATCGTGGAATAGAGTGCTTGACTGGACCATTTCATGGGTTAAGACTGCCTGGCGAGTTGCAATAGATTCCTCTGATTTGCAATAGAGTTGGAAGGGAATTCTTACTTGAAGCGACATAATTGATTTTTGATCCACATTGAGGCCTTGTCCTTTACCTTAATATTTTGGAACTTTACCTTATCCACTAAGGGTTAATTTCACAAATGGTCACTGAAGTTATCTGAAAATTTCAAAACGGTCATTGAAGTTTCAAAGTTTCAGAAATGGTCACTGAAGTTTGAAATTTCTTTCAAAACGGTCACTGAATTTTCAGATTTTTTGGCCAAGTTTGAGGCAATATTTCGACAACTTCCGACCATCAAAATCGCCAATTTCGAATACCGTTGGAAAGCCCACGATGTCCTCTTTAATTACCACCAAAAATCTCCCCAAGACTCCAAGTGATTCGGCCGGAATAAGCCCACGAAGTCGGCAATCGAAAATTGTGAAAATTTGCCCAGATTTTCAGATTTTTTGAGCAAGTTTGAGACAATATTTCGGCAACTTCCGACCTCCAAAACTGTCGATTTCGGATACCGTTGGAAAGCTTACGATGTCATCTTCAATTACCACCAAAAATCTCCCCAAAACTCCAAGTGAATCGGTCGGAATAAACCCACGAAGTCGGCTACCCAAACTGGACAGATTTTCGGACTTTTTTGCCCAGTTTAGGTAGCTGACTTCGTGGGTTTATTCCGACCGATTCACTTGGAGTTTTGGGGAGATTTTTGGTGGTAATTGAAGATGACATCGTAAGCTTTCCAACGGTATCCGAAATCGACAGTTTTGGAGGTCGGAAGTTGCCGAAATATTGTCTCAAACTTGCCCAAAAAATCTGAAAATCTGGGCAGATTTTCACAATTTTCGGTTGTCGACTTCGTGGACTTATTCCGGTCGAATCACTTGGAGTCTTGGGGAGATTTTTGGTGGTAATTGAAGAAGACATCTTGGGCTTTCCAACGGTATCCGAAATCGGCGATTTTGGTGGTCGGAAGTTGTCGAAAAATTGCCTCAAACTTGGCCAAAAAATCTGAAATTCAGTGACCGTTTTGAAAGAAATTTCAAACTTTAGTGACCGTTTCTGAAACTTTGAAACTTCAGTGACCGTTTTGAAATGTTCAGGTAACTTCAGTGACCATTTGTGAAATTAACCTAATCCACTAATAAAGTTCCTATTTTTTTTCCCAATCACAATGATAATTAGTCGGAGGTTCATGCATGCTGGCAAAGTTCTGTTGACAGTTTCTTGCCAGGTCTGAGGTAACTGTGGGAGCCTGAACAGAAGACACAGGCTTTACCTGATATAGTTCATTTTGGAATAGAACCATAATTCTTGCCTTCATTTTTCTGTTGTTATTATTATTATTGTTATTATGGTTTTCTATCTATTTAATAGTAAACTTCTGAAGTTTTTGCCCTTTTTATTGTTCTTAATGAGTCTTTTTCAAATCTTGAATAATATGTTTGACATCTCATGTACAGGCATATCAAGAGCTAACAAAGGAGAAAAGACGTGCACAAATTGCACAAGGTTTAATCCTGATAGGCTGCCTTTCAATCTAGTGAAGATTATTTTTATATCCTCCATTTCATTCCTCTCTTGTGCCAAGAGTTAAAGAAACAGGTTGCACGATGTGTGCAATTTGTGGGTAGCATATTAAAATGGAGTAAACAATGTGCAGTAATAGCTAAATATCTAGATTTGGCAGGTCACAATCTATTCAAATTCAACACCAATGATGTCTTTTTTTAATTACAGCTTGGAAGTACGAAAACCCTAGTATTGGTTTGTGAAGTTCCTCTTCGAATATCTGCTGATGGGACTTGGCAAGAATTCTATGTTGTATTATTATAATGGCATCTTCTGTCAACAAGTTTTTGGGATTCAATCACGGTTTATAATAAAAAATATTACTTCTATGGATGAAGGCTTCATGATTGCACTATCATAAGAGAGTTTGACAAGTTAAATTATTTATGGACATTGGTTTCTCTTAGTCCACCATTTGTTCTAACCTGAACTTATTAACTGTATTTTCAGCCATTGCAGCAGAAGTTTCTGTGGTTCCACCTTCACGATTAATGGCTTTGATTGGCCAGGCTCTGAAGTGGCAGCAGCATCAAGGTTTCAAGTTAAAAATTGTTACAAGCAATTTGAACTATTATTATGGTGGTGCCAATCCTTAGCTGATGTTAAAAACTGTTATCAATTTCAGTTTCCCTATTGAAGAAAAAAAGATCCGGATTGTAGTTCCAGATAATTTGAACATATTTTAATCAATGTTCTCTGGAACGGATTTTATAAAGATAACATACAGAAAAATATAAATACCACATTATTTTCATTTGGGGCACATTCATTGATTATCTTCAGACGTCTTTTTACCCACATGTTTTGTATATACCAGATACATTTTGAGCCTATCAAAATTGCTTGAAACTACTGTTTACTTCTTAAAAGAAGCGATAAAGCAATGGATCATGTAGGATTGGTTAATGATAAATAACATGAAAGCTTTTCACATGATTCCAATAATATTTATTTGGCCAATTTGTCCTGGGTGAAAAATGGGATCATAACATTTCAGCATTATGTATAAGATGTGTAATCAGTAAGTTTTACTGAAGTTTCTATCTTGATTTTTTGTCTAATTGACATTTACAGTGTATTTCACCATATTCCTATATTTTTCTTGACCACCTTCTTCGACTTTATCAGGGTTACTTCCACCTGGAACTCAATTTGATCTATTCCGAGGAACAGCTGCTATGAAACAAGATGTAGAAGATATGTATTCAACTACTCTTGGGCATACTATAAAGGCAAGTGATGCAATTAAAGTCTTTGTGATACCAGGCTCATGTTTTTGAATTTTCAATGCATAAGCTGCTGTCACTGATTGTACTTTCTTAAAATTATTCCCTTTTTTGATTGATCCCGCAGCATGGGTTTTTGTTATTCTTCAAGTAAAATATTTGATCATTCTGATCAATGAGCTACCCTTTTCTGTGTTCGAGTGTGGTGTGTTTCACTTTTTACAACTTTATTATGATATGGTGATCCAGTGTCTAACCTATTCTTTCTAAAAATAGTTCTATTTTTGATGATGCTGTTTTCTTTTTGGTACCTCATTCATCTGTATGTCCTTCATGATAAAGGAGTATTTATATATTTTTGGAACCATCTTGCAAATTAATAGAGAACTGAGGGGTTCTACGTCTGAATCATCTTTCTTTGGCAAGTGTACCTTGTTCTAATAAAAAACGAAAATACATGCCAAATTACTGTCGAGTTTGCTTCCTGAACATCTGTTTTCTTGACTGTTTCCCCCTTTTCTCTACTCTTATCTGTGGATCTTGGCCTACAAATTTGGTATATTTATTATTTTCTGGTTATGACTGCAGTTTGGGAAAAAAAGTCATCCCGAGTGTGCTCGTTTCTCACCTGATGGACAATTCCTTGTTTCTTGCTCAGTTGATGGATTTATTGAGGTTTGATTATTACAAATTCCTTCATTCCTGTAAAAATCTTGGAGCTACTCCTTGGTGCTCATTTTAGTTCATCCCAGGTATGGGATCATATAAGTGGAAAACTTAAGAAAGATCTTCAGTATCAGGCTGACGTAAGTTGTCTCTCCTTTCATTTCTCTTTCCCGGCTTTAGTCACTTGAGTAATTGATTATGCCTATTCTATTATGTTTGCAATTTATAACTGCTGATCTGTAAGGCTTAAAATACTTAATGATATGGTGTTATAATGCACCACCTTGGCTGCAAAAATATGTTATTAAGGAAGTGATTGTCGTAGTTTATCATTATTGTATTAAAAGCCTCGTCATTCAAAGTTATCAAAATATAAGTTGGCATCTAAAAGGTTGGCATGTGAGGGTTTGAAATGGACTGCAGTATGTTGAATTCTTAGTTTTATTGGATCTTCTTGTTCTTACCTATTGTTTTTGTTATTTGTTCAGTACCCTTTAGAGGGGCCAGATAATTTATTTTTCTTTAATCTTATATGAATGTGAGAATAGATGCATTTGCTCGTCTGTTTCATTTGTCTGATGTTCTAAAGATTTTCAGGTAGGTGATGTGAAAATAATCATTACAATTTTATTTTTTTTGTTCATGACTAACAGCATTGATTATTTTTAATTTATTTGACTGCTCATAGAACATTGAGCCCTTTTGGTCATTTTGTACTGAATACATGGTTTCGTTGTTATTTCTTGTATTTACAATCTACATGAATGTATTGTGATTTGTAATGATTGAATCACTTGGGTCAGGAAAAATTAGATACAAGTTCGTGAAATCCCAGTTGTGGCTTTCTGGTTTGTACTATCTTGTGCGCTAACTGGTAATAACTTGGCAGGAAACTTTTATGATGCACGATGATGCTGTCCTCTCTGTTGATTTTAGTAGAGACTCTGAGATGCTTGCTTCTGGATCACAAGATGGAAAAATAAAGGTGAAGCATCCTTTCATTTTCAGCTTTAATGTGAATCATCTCCTGTAGCTTTGTCTTCTAATTTCCCGAACATCTAAAAAGAGGGAAGAAAAGAAGAATCTAGACTTACTCAACACAAAAAGTAAAAGAAAGAACACAAAGAAGTTAAAGAATATTTTACTTTTAGGCGAGTTATTATCCTCTGAATGGCATTTTTGGTATAGCTGGGGAGTGTCATGGCATCCACTCTAATGTGTTGCAAGGTTTTTAAATACCATCTAGTGGCTTGTATTAATGTTAAACAATTCAGCATTCACAATTGCAAATCTATTTAGTAGCTGTAGTTCTCATCTGTTTGAATATAGGTTTGGCGTATTAGGACTGGTCAATGCTTGCGCCGGCTGGAATGTGCTCATTCCCAGGGTGTCACGAGCCTTGTCTTTTCACGAGATGGAACTCAGTTGTTAAGTGCATCATTTGACAGCACAGCAAGGTTTGAAGTCTTAAGGCTTGAATTATAGTATCACTTTAATCTCATGCCTCCCACCAGCCAAAAGAGAAAAATTCGAAAGGATAAGAAAAAGAAATTATAGATGCTTGAAAAGAGGGCCTTTGTTTATGTGATTTTTGCTTTCCATATACTGTACAGAATTCACGGATTAAAGTCTGGCAAGATTTTGAAGGAATTTCGAGGCCATACATCTTATGTTAACGATGCCATCTTTACCAGTGATGGCTCTCGCGTCATAACTGCATCAAGTGATTGTACAGTGAAGGTTAGTTAACTAAGATACACATTGTCAATTGAGGCCAAACTTTTCAGGTTTGCAGTCATCTACATGCGGATTATATATGATTGTTGTCTACAGGTTTGGGATTTAAAAACTACTGACTGTCTGCAGACCTTTAAGCCGCCGCCTCCTCTTAGGGTAATTTTCTTGGCATCTCTCAGTGATTGCAGCTTGAATATCTTTGCTAATTTTAAATTTAATTTTCTCTAAATTTGTTCTTTTAATTTACGTTTGAATTTCTTAACCTAATTGCCTCTTTTGTCTCTGTTATCTATAGGGAGGTGATGCATCTGTTAATTCTGTTCATCTTTTCCCTAAGAACACAGATCACATAGTTGTGTGTAACAAGACATCATCGATATACATCATGACACTCCAGGGGCAGGTAATCATAATTTACTTTTGATATCTACATGCTCTTTACTTCTTATGCTCCTCCCTCCTCTCTGCCCAAGCACCACCTAAAACATCAGAAAAAACTGAAAGAAACAATAACTTCTGTTTTTGTGTAAGGAGAAAAAAAAAAAATATATATATATATATATATATATGAAATACTGAAAGAAACAAAAAGCAATTCTATTTTTTGCAAGTAGGGAAAAAAAAAAAGATACATGGTATGTGCTCGTGTTTGGATATTTATCATATTTTGTTTGGTGACCATATTTTCTCTAGCAATAATATGGTTCTGGCCCTATTATGTGCTCAAATGAACTTACATAGTGTAAGCATTGCATATTTATACTTACATATTAATTTTCTTAAAATTTTGCAGTCTTGTTTTTATCATATAATGCCCTGTGCACCTATGCTATGCAATCAGTTATCTTGTGATAATACATATGAATATGTGCATTCGAAGAAGGTAAATTGCCCCAGCTCCCATTTTGTATTGAACCGGATACCTGTGAATCTTCAGGAGCATAAAAATATTCAATCTCATTTTGTTAGATACTATCGGAAAGGCGTTAAGTTAATCAACATATTGAGACTCATTCTGAAAATTAAGATTTGTTTCATCTTCTGGAACAACTTAAAACAATATTCATTTTAAGATTCAGGTTTCGAATTTCTGCATCATCTTGTACTTTGATCAGTGGGTTGTCCTTCGATCCAAAGCTTTCCCATGAGGAAAGGAGCTTGGTTTTTGATGTTCATACTGGTTAATTTACTTCCACTTTAAAGTTTCGTTTTGATGTTGATGACAAATTGTCCAAAACTGAGGTTTCTCATACTGAGCTGTTTCTGATGCCTTTGTTGAAGGTTGTAAAAAGTTTCTCATCTGGTAAAAGAGAAGGTGGAGATTTTGTGGCAGCTTGTGTGTCGCCAAAAGGGGAATGGATTTACTGTGTTGGTGAAGACAGGTAATGGTCAATTAAGTCTTATCTGTTCAGGGACTTGTATCTTTCTTTGTACTATCATGTAGATTTATCTTGTTATTATTAGAAAATTAATTGCTTTAATATGTTGCATTCTCTTGTGCCATACAAATTTATTTCCTACATTCTCTGGTGGGGGTAAAAATCTGTAATTTTGGGAAGTCTTCATCGTGCATGTCGTCTTGTAATTTCTAGTATAAAGCTGAAGTTTCTTCAAAATAAATCTTCAAAAAGTGCGGCTAATCCCTTGAAAGCTCAAAGATGGTATAATTGAAAATGTGAAGACATAGCCGCTGGGGGGTTAGGAGGAGGATAGGGGAGGCACATGCGTCAAAACCCTTTAAAAGTAGCTTCAGTGTCAGGAAAACAAAGGATCGTGTAATTGAAGTGCATCCCGTGTCTGATGTCAGGATAAAATGGAAATCTGAGAATATTTCGTATGGTTGCAATGAATAATGTCTATTCATTATACCTTTGCGTAAGTGTAAGAGGACTGATAATAATTTTGAAACCGAATATGAAATTACCTTTTGTATCTGTTTCACTAATTTATTTGATTTACATCCGGTGCAGAAATCTGTACTGCTTCAGTTATCAGTCTGGCAAATTAGAGCATTTAATGAAGGTAAAATTCTCAAATGGAGACGTTTGCTTGGATTTCTTTTGACATTGTATTATTATGGTTGAAGTTGTTGCTGGTTTTGCTGTGGATCACTATCAGTTTGTGAATTTGTCTATCGTTACTGGGCAGGTACATGAGAAGGATGTAATTGGCATCACTCATCATCCCCACATAAACCTGGTGGCCACATACAGCGAAGACTGCACGATGAAATTGTGGAAGCCATGAACTTTCCTATTTAATCTGATATTTAAAAAAAAAAAAAAAAAAGAAGAAACAATTATTTCTCTTTGCAAGCAACAATCTGCACTATTCGGCTTCCATAATTTTAATCTTATCGTTCTTGTCCTCCCAACTTGAAAGGGAGTAAACATTGAGACAACAAACTTTTATGTTGCTAGCCATTTGTGCCTGATTCACGCTCATAAATTCTCAATTACAAAGAAGCGATGTAGGACTGATCTAGGATGTAGGGTGGAAATGGTAGCATTGACGAGCGGGTGATCCCTGTCTTGTTTATCCAGGCTCGGTATACTAGCTTAGTTGATGGGCTATTAGCTAGTTGCCGTCTGTATGTTACTTGATTGACAATACAACACCAATAGAAACAAACTTAAAAAATCAAAATAAAAAATGCGATACTCGTTAGCCAGCTAGTAACAAAAATCTAGCTGATGAAAAATTTGAACCCAAGTCATTTGATATATTCTGTTTGAAGTGTCTGAAAACATTATCAAAGCAAAGAAAAATATTTACACAAGAAATGTAGAAGATTAAAATACAATGAAATGATAAAACAAAGAAGATTAGAATAAGATAGGGTCGTTTTGTGGGCTAGTAGCATAGTGTGACGGATCACAAGGTGATGTCTTGAAACTTAGCATGACGCGAGAATGTCATGGCACTAGGTGAGAAAATGTAAACCTATGGTTGATTAGGTTTAAGCTTCAAAGGTATATGGCTATACCGGAGTCACCTAATTTGGTGGGGAGATGACTCGTGTCCATGGTGGTAGGTTCTTGTCCAGATCGTGTTTGAAAAATTCGGGTGTGCAAACAGTCATGGCGACATGGCTGCAACACATGCAAACATCGAAGGCAGATTGCAGGCAGTACCCAGGACGCAATCAGGACATGGTCTTACGAATAATTCCGACAACTTCAGGAGAAAAAGAGGCATTTACCTATTACAGAGATGGTGTGATTTTATTCTTTTTTTTCATGTCAGAACACGGACATCAACACAGACTGCATACTGCATGACATGGGGTGACATGGGCAATTTTCCCAGCACACTAGATGGTTTTCTAGGGAGAAATACCATGGGCTGAATGTTGAGATAATTTGTACAAGTTGGCTACTTAAGCCACTTGAAAGAAAAGGCCAAAGGAAGAAGTAAAAGTCAAATTGATGACTATGAAATGGACATGTTTAACATGAAATTTTTGTAGAGACATTCCACTTGCATCAAGTCATTTCCAACCTTGCTTTCTTTGATCTTATGAGGTTTAGAGGCAACTTGCAAGCATTGTGAACCCTTAGATGAGGATTGATCTTAGTAATTAAATCCAAGGCACTTGCAAGAGATTTTGCCTATAAATAAAGACTACACTCATTGTAATTAATTAGATTAGAGTTGAGTTATTTTAATACAAAGAGAGATTTTCTCTCAAGATTACTTGTCTTCTATATTACTTTAAATACTTTACTCAAAGTTCTAGTAATTTAACCTACTTGGTTAGATTACTCGGGTGCGTTGAAAGGCCGATTTAACGTTTTCTCGTAGGAATGAGAATTATGAAAGTTAAGGCCGCACGGGTATAATATTTATAGTGTATGAAATCTAGCCCCGTGACAATAGGCTTTAGAAGCAGTTGAGCAAAATTGTGGCAAGATTAGATCTTCTTATATGTCATGTTTATTTATCAATTAATTAATGTGTCATGTTGTTCTATAAAATATTGCAAGTGTACGAAATCATTAACAAGTAATAAATTTCAGTGAGTTGAGAATATCGTCTCACTGAGAATAAATTCAATTCAAATTTACTAATTTTGTGTAAAGTTCAAATTATTTAAAACAAAAAAGTTTTGATTTATGATTATGCTAAATCTTGCTAAAATTAATGTTAAATTATGATTTATATCAAATTATGGATAATTGTATTGAATTTAGAGTGAGCCTATTTCTCTCTATTTCAATTCTTGATTTGTAATTCAGTAATGTTCATGCGTTTATGACAATCGATAAAGCAAATATATTTAACTTTATTTTTCAAGACAAATTAATTTTATTCTAATCACGATCCAAATCTATTCCTAGATTGAAACTGAATAATTAAAATACATTAATTTTTATATCTATATGATTGCATACATGATAAATGTTATTATTAATATCTATTGCATATATGTTAATTTTGTCTCGTTCTAAATTTATTTTGGTTGACCAACACTACAACAATCGCCAATCAATTAAATAATGTAATGAATATGTAAAATTAATTTAATAACGCAAGAAATAATAAGATACGATTCTTGAATTAAATTAAGAGAAAATTACCAAAAACCATACATATAAAATATACTATTAAAAAATAAAGAGGATTAGTTTTAGGGTATGTTTGATTGCAAATGTGGAAAATGAGTGGAAATAAAAATGAATTCCGGATAATTGAATTGACTAGAAATTGTTGTACTGAGAATTGTAATTAATTGTGTTTGATTGATATAATTTTCCACCTAATTCGTTTGACTTTGTTTTTCATGAAAATTGTCAATTAAAGGGATATTTTTTTTATTTTTTAATTATTATTATTATTATTATTATTATTTTTTTTTTTAACAATTGTGGATAGAATTTGTTTAGATTGACAAAGAAATCAAAAAAATTAAAATTGAAAAAAAGAAATTGGTGTTCGTTTGACTTTGTTTTACATGAAAATTGTTAATTTAAGGGATAATATTTTTTACAATTGTGGATAGATTATGTATCCAAATTAAAAAAGAAAAAAAAAAATCAAGGAAACCATTTTCCCACCTAAATGGTGAGAAAAAAGAATTCAAGTAAAAGCTAGAAAGTGTCACCGTGTGGTAGAAAGTGGCAAAACCAATTGTCAAGAAAAAACATGCTATCAAACACCAAAAATCATAGAAAATGAAAAATGTTTTCCATTTTCCATGGAAAATCAACCATATCAAACACACCCTTAATTTCATAAATCAAGTGATAATTAATTATATTAATTAATACATAATTAAATCGCACCCACCCCACCCCACTTAAATTGAAATATTTCCAAATCAATTTACTGAACAAAAAATTCTCTCCTATATACACAACATTTACACACACAACTATGAACAAAAAATCTCTCTACACATACAAACACAAAATATATACACCTCTCTCTCTCTCTCTCTCTCTCTCTCTCTCTCTGTGACGAATCAACGAGATAAGTTAGTTTTGAACTATTGTTGTGATTTTGTTCGAATTTTTTTGAAATGGTTTGAGTTTATTTTGTTGTCGATTTTGTTTAATTTTGTTGTAGATCGGGTTGAATAATAGTGTGATATGAGAGAAATTTGATGTTAAATAAGTGATTTATGAAGGTTGAGTGGCCGGGAATGGAGTTTTTTGGCTCCATTTCCAGCCAAAACGCGCCGAAAAGAGGCAAACCGACGATCAGGCCCAACAGTCGGGTTGGCTCAGATGGCCCCATAGGCAAACCGAATGTTGGGCCGTTCGTTACAGACGGCCCACATCCGGTTTGTTGGGCCATAAATTGAGGCCGACTGTTGGGCATGTTGTCCAACAGTCGGCCTCAATTTTAATTATTTCAAATAAATAATTTAAAAAAATTAAATAATTTTAAATTGGTAACTACGAAAATGAAATATTATTGTTTAACAAAAAAAAAATTCTTAATTCTTTTCCTTTTTAATATTTTAATTAATTTAAAATTCTTTAATTAAATAAAATTTGTAAACTAATATTTCATTTTCAAATGAAATGAAATATATATATATATATAAAGATGTAATTTTTTTGATTGCCGATTTTGTGGAATCACATGTCATGCAATTGATAAATGTTACAAACTGCATGGTTATCCCCCGAGCTACAAGCCTGGACAAAGGCCTGAAATGAGCAATCAAATTGGACCAAGTAATCGAGCCAGACGTGTTGTGGTTAATCAAGTTTTTGAGCATCAAAGTGTCTGAACTTATTGTGAATCAAGCACAAGTGTTGGGGGCTTTATGCAGACGCTCAATTCAAATCAATACGAACACCTGATGGTTCAGCTGAACACTTATCTCAAGGATGCAAAGATAGACACAGAAATGGATGATAAATCTAGTAATGTGTCAGGTACATGCTTCTCAATTTCCAGTACTCCATCACTCAATTCATTTAAACACTGGATAGTGGACTCAGGTGCTTCAAGCCACATATGTTCAAATAAACTAGCCTTTCACGTATATTTAATTCAAATTATTAAATATATAATAATATATAATATACAACTGTACGATCGCGTATTTTCTCCCCAAACCCCCAACCCAACTGTACTGTCGCATACTCTCAGCTCACTCTCTCTAAAAAACATACAATCTCTCCTCCAAATACAAACTCTCTCTCTCTCTCTCTCTCTCTCTCTATAAATAAAAATTACACACACATACCCCATCTCTTTCTCTTTTTGCTCAACACTCCTCTCTTCTATCTCAAAATCAACTCTAGGATCGCTTCCATTTTCGCCATTGTTGACAGACTCTCAGTCTCGACTTTATAACATCTTCATCGTCAAGCATATAATGATACCTTTATTCATTTCAATGTTCCCTCTTCGCCTTTGTGTTCCTCACAAATTTGATTACAGATAATCACAATGAAGACAAACATGATCACAATCAACCCCAATAGATTTGATGACAAATGGTTACAATTAACATATAATCTCCAATTATCCACCTCCAACACATCATACCACTCTTTGCACCTACACCTAACACCTAAAGGTATTTTTGGTGATGAAAGTGCATCGGAGTTGATCTATGTGGTGGTTGTAGGTATTGTGTGGTGGCAGTAGTGATACGTTGTTTGTGAATAAACATGTGTCATCTGTGACTGACTATTGTCAAATTTCTCCTCAGTGTGATTTTCTGTGACTAAGTTAGTCTAAAATGTAAACTTAATGTTAATTTGATCATATATAGTCACAATTAACACAAACTTGATCACAGTCAGTCACAATTAACACATACTTGATCACAAACAAATCCGCATACACTAAAATCCATCGCCAATCACCACCAATCACCACCACCACCTCAATGCACCACAATTACCACTTTCAACTCAAATGCATGACCATAAATACTACCTTCACCTCAAATCCACAACAACAATCACCGCCACCATCACTTCCACCTCCACTTTAAATCCATCACACCATCCACCTCCGATTCAAATCTAAATGAAATAGTCAAAAACTGTAGGCACAGCTAGAAATCAGAAATGAAACACTAAAAGTCCATTAAAACAAAAAAAATCGTTATTGTAGGACCAAATACGTACTAGGTAGATCCCACGGATCTAATTTATACAAATTAATCTCTTCGATGATTTGTAAAGTAAAATGGTGGCTGGCAATTTTTTAGCACAAGTATTAGACCATGAACTCTTCATCAAAAGGGGTAAAATAGAAAACTAAGGGTGTTCAAAAGCAAAAATACCCTTACGTACGTAGGGGTTCATTTAAAAATGACTCGGTCAAAGGAGTGAAATTCCACATTGACTTTTCTACAAATCAATAATTTCAAAGTGGCCTAAGGGTGTTCAAAAGCAAAAATACCCTTTACGTACTATTTGAAATGAAGAAAGATTTACAGGAAGTTGTGCACTTGCATTGAAATTTAACTTTGAGTTCAAGGTAAAGAAATCAAACAAATCCTTGTTGACACTTGTTTGCGTCGATGACAGTTGCCATTGGCGATTGCGAGGGACTAAGATGGATACAAATGAGAATTTTGTAGTTCGTAAGTATACACGGAAACATACTTGCGATTGGGAATTCGTCAGAACGATCACAGGCAAGCTCGATCATGGTTTATTAGTCGACAAATAACGAACAAGTATTAGGACCCACTGATGATCTACAAACCTTCAGACATCATTAACGACGTCCGGCGAGAGTATGAGTGGTCATGAGCTACCAGAAAGCCTGAAAGGCAAAAAAATGTGCGTTGGAAGATTTAATGGGCTCAGTCGAAGAGAGTTATGCTAAATTGGCCAGATACTGCCATAATTTGGGGACAACTAATTACGGCTCTACTTTTTCCATTGAGACAGAGGGCAAGAATTGCTTTAATTATTTATTCATGGCTCTTGGACAATGCATTAGAGGATTTAAAAATGCGATGCGGCCCGTAATTTTAGTCGATGGTACCACTCTGAAATCGAGATATGGGGACAAGCTGATTATTGCTACATGTCAAAATCCTAACATCCAGATTTACCCACTTGCATTCGGCGTAGTCGACAGCGAAAATGATCAATCAATGCGTTGGTTCTTTACGAAGCTTAGGGATGGGATCGAGGAAGTCTAGGATTTTGCCTTCATAACTGATCTTGTTTGTGTAGATGACGGTTGCCTCGTCGACACATCATGGGTACATCATGTAACATATACAGGTTAACTTGAAAACTAAATATCGGGGCCAATGCATCGTTTCATTGTTCAGGAGGGTGGCCGAAGCCTACATTGTCGAGGAATGTAATAAGTTTATGGCCGAGATAGGAAGTAAGTCCTTGCCGGCATGGGATTATCTTACAAAATGGGGATAGAACATTGGGCGCGATCACATTTCCTAGGACATTGATACAACTTGATGACGTCGAACAACGTGGAGTCTTTGAATGCATTATTCAAGAAGGATCGAAGTTGCCAATTCTCTCAATGATTGAGAATATCCGTACCAAGCTGCAGCAATGGTTTCACGACCGACATGTGGAATCGCAGAACTGCTCAAGCTAGCTATCTCCAGCTCAAGAGGATAAACTTTTCAAGGCCACAGAGGTTGGGAGGAAGTTGATTGTGGAACCGATGGATGAGTCGTGCTTCTTCGTACAATGTGCACGTCATCTAGCATACATGGTGGACCTGACTAACAACACATGTACTTGTACTCGATTTTAGCTGGAGAATTTTCCATGCAAGCATGTTGTCGTGGTAGCTATGAACAGAGGCTTTGCAACGAGAACATTATGCTCTCATTATTACACGACGGATTACTGGAGAGTTGTATATGCTGAGACTATTTTTCCCGTATCGAACGAATCTGATTGGGAAGTCCCTGATGTATTCTCCCACTTAATAGTTTGTCGCCACTAGCAGTTGAACCGCGTGGCCCTGGGCGTCCACGAACTTCTAGAATACCCTCTACTGAAGAGTTTCCTTAACTGTGTCAGTGTGGCAGATATAGAGCAGTCGGTCATACTCGCCAAACTTGTACGAGTCAGATTCCCCTGTATGACAATTAGTCGAGTATGTAATGGTATTGCTATTAAATGAACAAAATTTGGATAATCGTTGCAGCGTAATTTGTTAAAATAGAGTATTTCGATTTAATTATATAAGATTTATTCAATTTCGTGACATTTTAGGAATATAATTATTTATTTAATATGTAATTTTGGTAATTGTCAACTTAAAATTATTTCTTTAATTACGTAATTTAATTTCCTAATTTAAGTATTTATTTAATATTTAATTACGTAATTTAAATTTCTAATTATCAAATAAAAATAATTTCATTTGCTAATTTGATAAAATAAAATATTTAATTTTGATAATTACCATATTAAAATTATTTCTATAATTATATAAATTTCATTTGCTAATTTGATAAATAAAATATTTAGTTTTGATAATTATCAAATTAACATTATTTCTATAATTATATAAACTGAATTTGCTAATTTGACAAAATAAACAATTTAGTTTTGATAATTATCAAATTACCATTATTTCTATAATTATATAAACTTAATTTGCTAGTTTGATAAAATAAACAATTTATTACAAAATTGACAATTATTTCATACATAAATAAATGAAAACAATTCAATTTACAATATTACAAAATTCAATTTACAATATTTACAAGTATTAAATAAATGAATCAATAGTTAAACGTACAACGTTTACGGATCACACTCGAATTCATCCAAGTCGCACGCTAATTTATTCCTCCAAATTTGTATCCTGCTTGGTTGATTTCATCAACCTTATGTCATATACTCAAAAATTCAATGTACTTTATTGCAAAAATGTCACAATCGCGCCTGCAATTGAGTAATAAGCATGTTAGTTCGATACTGTATAGATAAAAACTAAGTTTACAAGTTAAAAACAAAATATAAATACTTACGATCTCGACTGTCTCGCCGTCGTCTGGTTCCGCACGATAGCTAGCTTGTCATTAACAATAACACCCGCTTGGAGCCATCAACAGAACGATCATTGCAAGTGGCTCCAATTGCTGCTCGAGCTGGCCCTTTGTCAGACACGAATGGTCGAAGTCGTACACATACATCATGGAGTCAGCAAAAAAATCTCCATCACAATGGTATGATTATTTATGATCGCTAGTACATATATATGTATACAAGTCTCCCATATCTTTCCCTCGAGCCTCAGCAACATCCATACGACCCATTCGGCCATATATTATTCACAATCGCCGGTACATATATATGTGTACAAGTCTCACACACCTTTCCCCCGAGCCTTGACAATATCCCTACAACCCATTCGGTCATATTCAGGCGTCACATACTTACTACCCATACGTTGTAGCGACTAATGCTCAATGGTAACGACACCAAAAACGTCACCAAAAAACTCAATGCTCAATATGAATCGACCGGGCATGTCGAATGATCGCGGATATCATCGAGCTCGATCTCGCAATAACTCAATGGCCAGGTCGATGTGCTACATCAAGAAACATCAATAAAAAACATCGGGAGTTGTTTCATTTCATAAACAAAAATAATGTATACATAATAAACAACAATATGACTATTTCACTTACATCGTCAACGAGCCACGTCCCCGAAGTGGTGATGTCGTGAAATCACTTATAGGCATCCGAGATCATCCTCTCTCCAACGATGCGGCTATGTCTGAAAAAAATGTTAAAAAAAGATATAGATGAGTTAGCGTAGCGTACTTCTCTAAAATTCTAAAATACTTACCCAAGCTTAATTATCCTACACTCCGTCTCGAATGCTTTCAATTTGGTTGCGTCCACTTCGCGAAACAAATTGGGGTACTTCCCGTCAACGAACGTCCTCCTCTTTGCCTCGACCGTGAAGGGAGAAAGGACATATTGCAACCTGACCCCTCTTGCCAACCACCTGCTCCGGGGCATCAACAGCATGCCTTTTCCCCATAGTCACGGTAGCGCCTACGATCGTCCTCCACCTCTAGGACGACCATCTCCTCCGGGCTTCCCACTACCACCATGGGCCACTGCCTCCGTACTGCCCTCCTCGGGGCAACTACCTCTGTCCTCTCCACCACAACCACCTTCTCCACCAAAATCCAGCCTTAGTATACATCGCTCGCAAGCATTCCAATCTTTGGCACCGGCGGCTTGGGCATCCATCATCTGGTCCACTTCAAGTTCTTACCAAAATTAATCCTACAATTTATTTTGATTCCCATCATGTTTGTGAAATTTGTCCTTTAGCCAAACAAACCAGCTTGTCATTTCCATCTATGGGGACCACATAGAGTAAATTCTCATTACGGGGCTCGTTATTGTTGTAACATAAAATTAAAAGTTTTAAATTTCAAATTAATGCATTTTAAATTCTCAGTTTAGTTTCTAATTTTCAGGTTTAATACTATATTAAAAATCTTAATATTAAAATGTAAGTTATATTTGAGTGGTTTGATGTGGGGGTTGAAACTTTACCTATAAAAAGAGATTGATTTTCATGATATGAAATATATAGAACTTGAGAAGAATATTATAATATTACCAAAATACTCCATTTGTTTTCACACTATATATTTTTTTATAATTTTGACAACTCGAAAAAGGCTCGTTCTTTATATCCCTATGGTCGTGCTCATAGAAGGAGAATCGACTACAAGCTATATGTGTTTTATCTTGAAGACGTGTAGTGTCGAAAGAACCCACACGAAAGAGAGGCAACATGACTTTAGGACAACGTCCTTGACGTGACTCTCAAATGCTTGCATTTATAACTCTATCTACTTCTATTTTATGTTCATGTCATTGTAAACTTTTTTATATTTATAAATATAGTTGAATTGTATTTATTAATGTTATGTTTATATTATTTAATTAATTTTGTTAATTGATAAATATCTACACACAAATCACCCATTTTTTTTCTAACAATCTAAAGTCGTGTTCAATGATTTGGGTGTAAATGAACCTTTTCATGTATTGTTTATTGTTTGTTATGATTCTGGAAAACTGAAAATGGACAATTTTGGGATTGAACATCTTCACAAATATCTTGTACTAAGATGGTTGATTTCTTTGTAATCTTCAAGAGGTAAACTAATTTACCATGTTTTGATGTTAAATTAATTTTTGTGCATTCTAGGAAAAATCTAAGGGAAGAAAAGATATATGATATATGTTGTAGAATTGTATATGCAGTTCATGAGCATACTCCAGTTATAATTACATTTCTTAGTCCTAGGAATAAATCGTACATATATAGGCTTATGTATTATACCACAATATATAAGTCGAGACCTATATAATAGCATTGGATTGAAATGAAAACTATATTGTTCAGATTTTGTATTTTCGTTAGTGATTTAGTTGCATGATTAGAACTAAAATCACCATCATATTGCTTTGATTAGAGATCTAATTGAATTAAGTTCTATTTCCAATTTGCTGACATTGGCATAAACAATTAACAAAACAAACAAACATTTTTAGACCCTCATAAAAAAAATGCAGTTTAGAAATACTAAGTAACGCCTCAAAATTTATACATCTTGAGGTGTTACAAAAAATTCAATTTTTGCAGAAACGATAAAATAATATTCTTTAAATAAAAATAACCGGAATATTTATAATGAAAACATGATCACAAATTAATAAATGTTTTAAACAAATAAAATTGACTAATAATTTTAAAAAAATGAATTTAATATTTTATCTCTTCGATCACCTTTGATAGTCTGCTGCACCATCCTACCACAGCTTCAACCGACCCGAACTAGCTTGTAAATTTTTGTAAGAGTGAGTATTTTTAAAAAAACACCCAGTACGATACGTGTAGTTTCCATACACAATTATATAACAATAACATAGATAATTCATACCACATTTTTCTTTATGGAGTATATCGGTGACTAAGCGAGATACCCATCATTTCTCATTTCGAATTTTCGAAAGATTTCACATTTCGTTGGTCGAACCCGAATGTCCATTGGCAAATCATGCATAAATTACTGAACATAAAAGTATAAGAAAACAAATTACTTCCACAAATGTATCTTACCTTAATTGATCAAACGAACTTTTGATAATAAAAAATGTACTTAGAATTTACGGCTGTTTTATATGAAAACTGCTTAGTAAAATTTTATGGTAGTGAATTGTGCGACATTGAAACACTATTTATAGTAAAAAAAAAAAATAGTAGTTGAGTTATAATATAATTGCGATGAAAAATCATGTTTATCACATTTGATAAAAATTGAATTTCTAATAAAAAATCACAAGGTGACATGTGTACAAAATACTTATCACAACAAAAAGGTGGTTGCAACTTGACTTTAAAAATAATTCTAAACAAAATAATAATCCCCATCCATTCACGTGGCTATCCTCATTCCAATTTACTTTGATTTAAAAATAAATAAATTACAATTTTTTTTGAACTTCAATATCTTGAGATTAACTTATTCGAATCAACTTTTGCTCTAGCCTAATTTACATGATTAATTACGAGCTATCCAACGAGATCTATATTGATATACTTTTCGTTGTTTTAACAAAATCTAAATATTTAGCCCAAAATATGAAGTTAATACATATACCACTTTAATCCCTCAACTATAAAAAATTAAAATATGACATGTAAGCTAAAAAATTTCAAAGTGTCACATACTAGGTGCCCAGCTGCGTATGTAGGGATAATAAGCTGAACTTAGCCAAGAAGACTTTTATACTTCGACGTGCTTCAGTTAAAACCAATTAGAACTAAAGTATAGACCCAGATTAACAAGGACAAATATATGATTATTGAAAAAAGATGGCAATTAAAGACTCATTTTATACATCCATATGTTAAAATGCTTAGAATAATTTGAAAGAGAATGTATCTACCAAACTTAATTACTTTAGGATCTGGTTTGTGATTGTATTGAGCCTCAAGTGAACATTCAACTGGTTTCTGTTGTACTAGTGATTTCTAGTTCAACAATTCTTAATAGAAGGTTTTGACAATTGACATCAACAATTCAGCTAAACATGTATCGAGGAACATGTAAAAGTGGGCAATAGGTTCAAGGCAGATTCTGCTATATAGACCTAACTACAAAGAACCCATCTTCAGACTCAAAAATCTTCTGTACCCATCTATATTTGGATGATAGGTTTTGGGTGTCTGTTTTGAAGGGAAAATCTGGGAAAAACTAAAACTACAGATAGCCGGAAGACAGATTTATGTTATAAAGAAAAGAGAATTATTGATATACTTGCCAAGTGTATTTTCCCGAATTGATTTAGAACCATCTAAATCAATCTTCAGCCCAGGACTTCTAGTTGCTTGTAGTATGTAGATGTGTGAAATTTTAGAATTTAGACAATTGCAAACAGTGTTGTGAGGATCTTAGTGACTCCTTGCAGAGAAAAGTTCAATGAACCTGTCAACTTGTGTGCCTTCATTTGGTGATCAGTTTAAAGTTTTAATATGAAATTCAATTTGTCCAATAATTTTAGAGTAACATGTGAATTTCTTTACGGTTGTCAATAAATAAAATAATGTCTTATAGCCATAATAGAAAGGATAATGCTACATGTACAAAATGTTGTCCAAAATGTCTAGCTGGCGTTTTTTTAAATTGACTTTCAAAAACTCATCATTACAGTCAACAAAGGAGAGAAAACAATTTAAAAAGCCCACACCTCATTTTATACCCTTAATCAGGCATTACCATTTCTCTCTCCTCTCACATTTCCCTCAACTCGTGAAAACTCCAGCAATAAATCCCGTTTCATCCCAGATCTCCCGCTCCCGACACCTCCGCCTCAATCCGACCCACACCCATGAAATGGATGATTTACCGGAGCAGTTTATTTCCTTATCCGATGTGCTAGCCGGTGGATTTGAAGATACCGATTGCTCAAATGGTAATTTTTTTTACTTTCCAGTCAATATGTAATGGTAAATGAAATACCAATTTTTGTCGTTAATATATGAATCTCCTTTTTCCTCCGTCTCAACAGAGAAGGAAACCCAAAACGATGGAGAGTCACATAATGTTTCCAGCAGCAATATGGTTGACAAGAACTTCCACCACGGTATAGCTTGTTTATGTGTGAACTTTGAAGTTAATTTTTTGTAATATACCCAATGACAATAAGGGGTTAGATTAAATTATTAAAATTGTCGATCTTAAAATGTCGAACTTTGACGTTAATTTTTTTTTAATATAACACGGTATAGCTTGTTTATGTGTGAACTTCGACATAATGTTTCCATTTGTTTCAATGATGAGTGATTTATATATGTGTCTGAACTTTGACCTACTTGCATATCACTGCACGTTTGATTTTGAAACAAATGGTCATACGTTCTGTTAATGTGATATGTTATTCATGTAGGAATGGATGTTACCTCATCTAATCTTGTGGGCAGCAATTGTTTGGCTGAGGAAACGTTGGATGAGGAGAATGAGATATTCGTGCCTAAGGTGGGTATGAAATTTGCGGATGAAATTGAGGTTTTTAATTCTACAAGAGATATGCTTATGAAGTAGGGTTTCCTGTTAGAAAACGAAGTACAAGGAGGGGAGATGACGGGATAGTACGGTATGTAAGTTTTACTTGTAGTCGAGAAGGGCGACAAAACCACAAGAAAAATACTTCTTTGAATCCTGCACCAACAATTGAAACTGGGTGTAAAGCCAGATTGACTGCGTGTTCTGATGCATGTGGAATATTTAGAATAAACGTTGTGCATTTAGAGCATAATCATAAAACAAGTCCATCTAAGTCAAGGTTGTATAGATGTAATCGACAACTAAGTGAATGTGTTAAAAGAAGGCTTGAGGTGAATGACACAGCAGGAATACCCGTGCATAAAAGCTTTAATTCAACTGTAGTAGAGGCATGTGGTTTTGATAACATGACATGTGTTGAGAAAGATTACAGAAATTGTATCGAGAAAGTAAGACGTTTAAGACTTGGGGAAGGGGATGCTACTGCAATACAAGCATATTTCTCGAGAATGCAAGCACGGTGTCCGGGTTTTTTCTTTAGTATGGACTTGGATGAAGAGTGTCGCTTGAGAAATGATGAAAGCCTGCACATTCTGGATCCGAAACTTACAAAGAGCAAAGGTGCACCGAAAAAATTACGGAAAAAAAGTCCGTTGGAAACGAAGTCAAAGAAATTAAGGGGTAAAAAAAAGGTATAACTATCTCTACATTTTTCTTAATTGCCTTTCCATTGTGTGTTCATTTTATGTAATTTTGAACTAGTTTGTTGGCTGCATCTTGTACAGGTTCAGACAAACCGTAAGACTGGGGATCACATGATGGATGTATAAATGAAGGATGTGGAACCTGTGGAACCTGCTACAGAGACAAAATATATTATTATGTGGAACCTGTAGAGCATTTTGTATTTTGATTTATGGCTATTTCAAAATTTATGGCTATTTTGTATTTTGAAATAGTTTATTTTGTTTCAACAATTCCTTTGTAGTAATGTCTGGAGGATCCTCAGTGATTGGAGTTTTGATTTGATCGTATATTTTCTATGTCTTGACTGTAAATAGGAGGTCCAAAACCCATTGATGAGCTTGAGGTTATCTCTCAAGTGTTTAGGCTAGCCAATGAGTTAGGCGATCCAATATATATTTAACTATGGTGTTGACATGAAATATAATGTTAGAAGTAGCAAGAATTGAAAATTTGTTTCCAAAACTTCAATAATTTAGCTCTATTTTGATATAGTAACTTCTATTTCTCATAGGTACTGAGGATGGGCAGAATTCTTAATCCCATATCTCGACTATGGGGGTTTATTTGCATCATGAATCGTCCTCCAATTTGGCTTCAGATTTTTGGTTAGCAGTTTGATTTCCTATCCCAGAATATTTCCTCACTGCAACAGAAAGTAAAGGCAGCAAGTTGAGATTAATATTTGTTACATTAGATAAGATGCACCAGAAGCCAGATCACATGTTCAATTACATAACCATTGATAGTGGCTCAAAATGAACATAAAAATAAGTAATATCCAACTACATAAGTTTGGTTGATAGCTACAATTATGTAAGTGTCACAAACATCCATTCTACTCCCTACATGCTTTCCCCTTTCCCTTCCGGATAGTTATGTTGAACGAGATCTCCACGTCCTCTTCTTCTATCTTTAATTCGGGCACACTTTTCAGCAGGTCGTCAATTGGAGCTTTAGCTTGATTTCGAGGAGTCACAACACTGCTTGATTCCATTTCATCACAAAAATCACTAGATTGTCCTTCAAATGACAAGTCTTTCTTCTTCCAAGACTTCACATCATTTCAGTCAAAATACCCACAATCTTTAGTGCAACACAAGAATATTCTGCCTATGTTTGCCGTCTTCTTCTCCACCTCCATCATTTTTACAATTCCATGCACACAGTTTGGACATTGTTTCTGTTTTGGGCACTCATACAGTTGATGCCCATGTTGTCGACAACTGTGGCAGATACCCCTATTCTTCATTAGGCCACAAAGGGTGGATCAAACTAACACCAACATAAGATCACAAATTAAATTGATAAGATTGAACTCATAGAACAAATGGTAAACTCCCTTCATAAACAAGAATAATCGAAATTGAAAAACAAAAACCGAAATAACTGATAATATAGACAAATCTGTCTACAATTTGTCATAATATTAGGATCGGATTATGTAGCTCGAAACACGACTAACTACACATATTTTGCAACAATGCCTTCAACCACGTGAAATTGAAACAGAAACAAAGAATCGAAACTCCTTTAAGAAGAACTGAAAAATGAAACAAAAGCCACATGAAACTGAAATCAACAGTAATCGAAACCCATTTATGAATAACTGAAAAATGAAACACATTTGCCTTCAAAGATACCACACAAATACTGAAATCATAAAGAATCGACACCCATTTACGAATGAAAGCCATTTACGAAGGAGAGACACATTACTGATATCGTACGATTTTCGAAGTTCTCGATATCGACCTTGTACTCCTTGTCGCTCGTCGTTAGCCAGAGGAGATCTGTACTCCTTGTTCGCTTGTCGTACGTCGGAGAAGATCTACGATTTGAGAGGGTTTTCTTGCGGGGGGCAGCTGAGATTTGGGATGTGAGAGGAGAGAGAAATGTGAGAGGGTTTTCTTGCGGGAGGCAGCTGAGAGGGTTTTCACGAGTTGAGGGAAATGTGAGAGGAGAGAGAAATGGTAATGCCTGATTAAGGGTATAAAATGAGGTGTGGGCTTTTTAAATTGTTTTCTCTCCTTTGTTGACTGTAATGACGAGTTTTTGAAAGTCAATTTAAAAAACGCCAGCTAGACATTTTGGACACCATTTTGGACAACATTTTGTACCTGTAGCATTATCCTAATAGAAATGGGAAAAGTGTAATAGTAATGCTTCCAAGACCTCTTTACGCGCTGCTATGCTTTTACAATTTCTTAAAAAAATAAATTATTTTCTTATTTATTTCTGAATGCTTTAAATCTTAATAATTAAAAATAATTAATTTGGCATTTAATTATTTTAAATTTTATATGAGCTCTTATAATTTTAATGAATGCTTTAAATCTTAATAATTAAAATAATTAATTTGGAATTTAATTATTTTAGATTTTATATGAGCCATTATAATTGTAATTTATTAAAATGAATGTGGGTGAACGATGAATTTGGGCTATATTTTATATTTGCTCGAATTTTAGGTGATTGTGTTTAATCGGAACAATATTTCTTTTGTGGAATATTTGATGTACTATATTTGAAAATTAGTTTATTATCTAATTAAATTTCGACATGGTGTTTATCTAATTTAAAGTACAAAATTGCAAATATTTTGTATCCAATGCTTATTTTATTACTATGAATGCAAGTTTACTTAGATCAATATTGTTAAACCATATTTGATACTTTATGGTTATGCTAATTCTTATTGTCTAATGTTTTGTGATACATGAGTATCATTGTGTTCAATTATGTTGTCCAAGTGGGAGTGTTTAAAATCTTTGGAATGTGGGGGTATTAAAAAATTCGAATATATGTAGTTTATCCATGATTATTCATAATTATCATGAAACTCACATTTTGAGCGAAGTGTATAGATTGAATTTGGAGATTGCGGGTGGAAGACAAAACCTCAATGGGTTTATATTTACTCATTTCAAACTAACTATTTATTAAATGTGGGGTATTCGAAATTTTACATAGATATACCTTATATTTTATTTTCCTAGTTGAAAACTAACTCTTGAGAAGTGTTACATATTGAATTGTAGGTGAAATGTAAGAGTTCAATGGATGCATTTGCTCAAACATGTTACTAGAAGTCAATTTCTAAATTTTGTATGTTTATCATATTATAATTAAATGTGTTATTCACATTTTTTAAAAATTTCTTAGGTGACTTTGTAGATGTGCAGATATGCAGAAAGAGTTACAAATTGATGGCACTAAATTATTGTCCAAGAGGGATATGATAAATTAAAGTCTTTAATTGAAATAATAAATCATCGAGGGGAATGAGTTTAAGCCCTTAAGGGAGTCACCACCTGGAGTAATCCAACCTTTGTGATTGGAGATCTCATGAAGAAGGTTCAATGTAGTAGAAACAACTCGCACTATGTGACTTGTAATATCACTATATTATTTGTGCTTATTCCTATGGTGATAGTGCTAATAATAATGTGATGTTAGGAAGGGTTTAACCCTGAATGAGTATCGAGATGAGAATTCTCGCTAGGTGCGGGTCACACGCACCCTTGGAGGACTCACCTATGTAGGAGTTGTCATGAGGCCGTGACTATGGGATTGGGCTATTCCCAAGAGACTCTTACTAGAATCAAGATAAAAGCGTATGTCCATTAACATCGCTACCCACTATGAACTGAGTCTAAATCGATACTGTGTGTGGAACAACTGAAATATGGCTAAAAAGACCTAATTCAAGGCTTAGTCCATTATGACTCCCTCAAATGAAAATTGTTATCACTAAGTGAGGTTCAAATCCAAAAGACACATACACTTGTTATGCAGTATAACATTGTCACTACATATTATATATTTATCTATTTTGAAATTTTAAAACTTGTGGGGGATTGTTGTAATATAAAGTTAAAAGTTTTAAATTTCAAATTAATACATTTTTAATTTTCAGTTTAGTTTTTTACTATATTAAAAATCTTAATATTAAAATTTAAGTTATATTTGAGTGGTTCAATGTGGTGGTTGAACCTTTACCTATAAAAAGGGATTGATTTTCATAACATGTAATATATAGAACTTGAGAAGAAAAATAGAATATAACCAAAATATTCCATTTGTTTTCATACTATATATTTGTTATACTTTTGATTATTCGATAAAAGCTCGTTCTTTATCTCTATGGTCATGCTCATAGATGGAGAATCAGCTACGAGGCACATGAGTTTTATCTTGGAGCCGTGTAGTGTCGAAAGAACCCGCATGAATGGGAGACAACACAACTTTAGGACAACGTCATTGACGTGACTCCCAAAAGCTTGCAAACTCTATCTACTTATATTTTATGTTCATGTTATTGTATAATTCTTTATATTTATAATTATAGTTGAATTATATTTATTAATGTTATGTTTATATTATTTAATTAATTAGTTTATCGATAAATATCTACACGCAAATCACCCATTTTTTCCAACAGTTATTTCTTAACAATTGTTGATGATTTTACTTGATTTACTTGGATACATCTTGTGAGTTTTAAATCTGAAACACAAGGGATATTACAATCCTTTATTTCTTGGGTGGAAACTCTATTTAATTGTCGTATCTAAATTATTTGAAGTGATAATGGTGCTGAAGTTTTATCAATGAAACATTACTTTGACACTAAAGGAATTAATTTCCATCATTCATGTACTTCAACTCCCCAAGAAAATGGGTTAGTTGAGAGGAAACATGCCATATTCTAAATGTGGGAAAGTCTCTTCGTTTTCAAGCAAACTTGCCTTCAAAATTTGGAAGAAAGTGTTCAAACAATATGCTATTTAATTAATTGCTTATCCACACTTCTTTTTCATGAATCTCCATACCAACTTTTCCACAATAAACTACCTACATACACTACGCCAAAAATGAGCTTTTGCAACACATAAAAGGCAACATTTGGTAGTTAAGTGTTGCTAAAGGGGTCTATCGCAACATTTTAATAAGTGAATATTGCTATTGGTTAATATAATTGAGATTTAGCAACATTTTATAAATAAACATTGCAAAAAGTACATTTTGCAACGTTTATCGAACGTTGCGAAAAGTTTGATTTTTTGTAACGTTTATTAAACGTTGCAGAAGATAAACTTTTTGCAGCGTTTAATAGACGTTGCAAAAAGTGCATTTCGGAATGTTTAATAAACTATACAAAAAGTAAAGGAGTTTAAGCGGATTGGATTGGGCCAATTTTTTTTACTTATGGACCGGGCACACCCCTTACTCTCTCTATATCTCATACCACACACCAAATCAAAGCCAAAGCATATTTCTTTGTTTTGTTCGTGTTCTTCTTGTTTTTTATTCTCTCAAGCCCTAGAGAAGGTGGGTGTGTGCTGCTGACTTTTTCGATTCGAACCAATTCGAGACTGAGTTTAACCAATATTCGCCGCTTCTTTGTAGGTTTCTCCATGAAAGGAGGTATATCAACAAATTTGCAGCTACAAGAAGGACCCACAAAGTTAATCCAAATTTTTCCTCTTCTTTACTTTATTGTTTCTTGATTTTATCATCCAGTGCTGTCTCTTCCTCTCTCTCTCTCTCTCTCTCTCTCTCTAATATGAAGTGCTGTGAAGAGGGTTGGCAACAATTCTCGAAAGAATGATCAAAGGTTTGTTTTTAATGGGATATTCATCTAATTCTTGAAGATTGATGGATCAAATAAATGGGATTTTCATCGTAAAGCTTGTTTCTTTCTGGGGTTTCGTCGAGATCCATTTTTAGTTACTCTTTTAATCCTATAGCCCCAGGTACAGCTACAGAGATGTCTTCTTAATTTAACGTTGTTATATACAAACAGTTTAGCTCAATTTTATAAATTTTTGGAAATTATGCATTTTTTTATTAGTTCTAATTGTTTCTATGTGAGTGTTAAAGGCTTATCTGTAGCTTTTGAACTCCATTGTTTTGATAATTTTCATTTTTCTTTTTGGGTTTAGTACTTGAAACCCTGATTACAGCTATACACTTTCAGATTACAAAAGAGAATTTCTTTAAAAATTGTTACATAATACAGAATAGAGCATTTTTTAGTTAGTTCCTGGGGTAATTGGCATAAAACGTCTCTACCTATGACGGGGTTTGTGGAAAACGTCCCTACGTTTGATTTTTTGGTGCAGAATGTCCCTACCTTTGTATTTTCTTGCGCAAAACGTTCTTTTCACCCATTTTTAACATAAAATGACCATTATACCCTCGTATATAAATAAATAAAAAAGAAAAGAAAAATAAAGAATAAATTGCTATATGCTCCTAAACTTTTTATTAAAATGCAAATAAGTCAAAGATAATTGCAGGATAAGGCCTCACTTTATCATAATTGCACCCAAGCGCCCGTCTCCACCCAAAAATTGAAAACCCTAGCTCTTCCCCTTTTCTCTCTTTTGGTGCCGCCGCCGTCAAATCAGCGGCGCTTATCGCTGTCAATAGTAGCTGCTCGCTGATGCATCAACGACGGTGCTGGGCAATAGCCGCGATTTTGCAGGCGCTTCTGGGAACGCTTTATTCATGTACTGTGGAAGAACGTAGAAACTTCAACCCTCAAGAGAATTGAGTGCACTCAAAGATCTTAATTTTCAAACCACTCCAGCATCTATAATAGAAAAAACTTAAATCTAAATGGCTCCCAAATCTCATCTCTTGATTTTGATCTTTATTGCTATAATCGCCACCTCAATTACAAATGCTCAATTTCTCAAACTCAATGTCACACTAATTGTAAATGTAACTGTAAATTGTACTCTCAATAGCACCATTGGTGGCACAGCACCACCTTTCCCTACTGTATTATCATTAACAAAAATACATTTTCTACAGATGCTACGGTGCAGTTGCAATGTCCTCTAGGAATGAATATTGTCAATGTTACTACAAATTCACTTGGACAATTTAATGTCAACGTGAGTGTTATTGGAATTCTTCCCAACTTCCTGAATTGTCGCCTTGTTGTTTTAACCTCTCTTTCAAACTGCAATGCTTCATTGCCAACAGTGGGAGGTCTTGTGTCGGGCCCTTTACAAGTTGTTAGATTAAACACTAACGGCCCGTTTAAAATTACCTTAATTCTGAGCCCTCCTGGTTTATCTTTCAACGTTGGGATCAGTACTATTGATTTTCTAGAGGTGTTGGGGAAGAGCTAGGGTTTTCAATTTTTGGGTGAAGACGAGGGCTTGTGTGCAATTATGATAAAGTGAGCCATTTTCCTACAATTATCTTAGACTGATTTGCATTTTAAAAAAAAAATTAGGAGCATATTGCAATTTATTCTTTATTTTTCTTTTCTTTTTTATTTATATAGGAGGGTATAATGGTCATTTTATGTTAAAAATTGGTGAAAATGACGTTTTGCGTAAAAAAAAATGCAAATGTAGGGACGTTCTGTACCAAAAAATCAAATGTATGGACGTTTTCCACAAACACTGTCATAGGTAGGGACGTTTTGCGCCAATTACCCTTAGTTCCTGTGTCAAATTTTCAAAAAAAATAGATTATTGGTCATCGTCTGTTAGCGTTGATGATGAATTTGAGAAGCTTGTTCTTAGAATGAACCCATCAAGGTAATTTGGTTCTTTGTTTTTAATTTATTACTAATTCACATTCGTCGTCCCAAATTGACATCTATCAATGTATCAGGACAATACATGTGACGAGAAATGTCATGTGGTATGACAGAACCAAACTTGTTCATTTACTGTGAAACTATAATCCTTTCGTCAATATGATCCGATCAATTACGAGATATAGATATGTGTCAATCTCAATTATCGATTATATCTTTTATCATACTAGTAAGTCAATGTAAGTCGAAAACTCCTTTTTGACTTATGAGTTTACATTGGCCAAGGATTTCATTATCAACTTAATTGGATAAAATGCATATCATAATCTTTTACTATTTAAGAGTGACGAATCATCTATTGATTATTGACAACCTTTATATGATTCTTGAAATATCAGAATGATGCCGTAGTAGCGACCCTTGGTAGAGCAACGTCCAACATCACCAAAATATGAATGTTCTCATATAAGGTACTACGATGACTGTTCACGTGAAACCCGCAAGCGTATGAGATCGTTGTACAAGTAATAAGATTTGTAAGTTAAAAGTATCGTTCTCACAAGGAATAAGGTCTAATTTGTAGTTCAATAGCTACTATTAAATTCGAAGTATGGTAATATCAAAATAGATGGTTTATATATTTTCAATACTAATCATAAACTAATAAATCAAATAAAGTGTTTATCTAATATGTAAATATTTGTATTGGAATCGTGAATCCCCCTATTGCCATTTAATTCAAATTCTTAATTCTTAATCTAGTACATTCATGCATTCAAGACAATCGATAATCCACTATTATTCAATATTCTTTTCCAAGATATATTAAATCTATGTTTAACACGACCCGATCATATTCCTAGTTCGAATTCATATGAAAAAACATGAATTGATTCACAAGATTTATCACACATGATTGCACATGTCATGTATATTATTCATAATACTTATTGTCCATGTGTTGATTTTGCCATGTTCTAGACTTAATGTGAGTATTCCTACACTACAAAAAGTAACTTACTATCTAATTGGTGATCAAGCAATCAAATAGTTCAATATGAATGCAAAACCAATCAAGAAAAATCAGGAAGTACTAAATTAATTGTTTTGAATTAAAATAAACAAACAATATGTTTCATCATTCATCCAATACAAATAAATTTAGTCTAATATATTAATATGAAAATTATACAGAAAATAAAAGGAAGTTATCAAGTAAATCATATATAATTGAAGAAAATATGGAAATTGACTCTTCAAGCTTTTGAAATCGGATCCAAAATGATGAATTCCTCTTGCTCAATGTAATTTTCTCTCTTAGTTCTCAAAATACGACTCTCCCCTCACAAAGTCCCAAAAAATACATTTTATATTAACCCTAAATACTCCCAAAACAAGATAAGGAAACAACCCCTTTTTTCTTGTTCTGGCTTGAAGTGCACGTCTAGTAGAAACTAGGGCGTGCTCTTTAGCCTTTTGCCAAGCCTCGATCGATGAATTTTGGGTCTGGGGCGCGCGCCTCACCTAATTTTTGGTAGTTGAACAATTCTCAATATTTTTATCATAACTTTCTTTCCTGATATCCGATTGAGGTGATTCAAAGTGCATTGGAAAGATGACTTAAAAGGATACAATTCTTGTATAAATATCAATTTTCTAATTCGAACGTTTCTATGCCAAGATTGGGTCTCAATATGAGCCTAAAAATTCGAAGCATAACTTTTTCGACTGGAAGTTGATATGTGATAATACTTGGACTATATTTCATCCCTTTGGCTTCTTTTCTCATCCAATTGATGTCTAACACTCTCAAATCTTCATTGCAAGGTTTGACGTGACTTTTGAATATTTGCATTTCAGTCTCCGAACTTTGTATTTGATACAATGGAGCCATTTTCCCTATCTTTGCATTCTTTTCTCCAATTCTTTATCAAACATTGAGTTTTACCTAATGAAATATAACACAAATTAGGTAGTATTTTATCCGAAGAATAGTAAAATATTATCATTTAGGACCTCGAATAAGTGTAGAAACTATACTTATCACACCCCCAAACTTGATTTTTTGTTTGTCCCCAAACAAAACTAAAATCTATCAAACACACAATGCTAATTACCTAATTGATGACCAGTTAATCAAATAAAGCAAAAAATTTAGCTAGTTAACCTGACTTTTTATTTCATGATTGAAATTATAATATCAAATCTATACATAGCTTCAAAATCACAATACAGATATTAAAATCTACTGCTCCAATGTAAAATCGATGTGTGTGTGAAGAATTAAGTATAGCATTATGAATTCATAAATTGTTTCAATTTCTGACCCTCAATGGTCAAATATATTCTTTCATCACTTGTAAGATTTACACACTCCCAAACTTATTCTTTTCTCTTTTTTCAAGTGTGTGAACTAATGTTGAATTCTATACTATCCTCACCTCTCTAGTTTAGGTAAATCTCACTAATTGCAAGTCAATATATCAATAAATAAGGATTTTCCATTAAGTTTGATTGTTTCAATCTCTAGGATTAATTAGGCTAACAATCTCTTATCAAAAGTCAAATTTTCTTAAACAAGTATTTGAGACGTAACCAAGGTATTTGGTGCGTCTTCTGTTTCACGCACCTATTTTTTTCTATAGTTTTTAACATTTTTTTTCTTTTATTTGCTGCATTTTCTCCCTTAAACTTTCTAAATGACCCATGTAATAAGTTTTAAGTCGATGACTCCCAAGTCAATTGACTTTAGGACAACATGTTTTAACACCCTTACAGGCTTAATAACTCAAGTCATAAATGCTACGAAGAGAATTTTTCAAATAAAATGTGTTTTTTACTTTGATTAGTGCAATGACGCTCATTAAACACGTATTCAAGTAAAACGACCTATAACTTGAGATTTTCACCCAATTGCATCCTACTGACATTAGACAATCCACACAAGATTTTTAGTTTCACACATGAAATCCCATTTATCTCAACATCTTCCTACAACAGTGAAATCCTCCCAACTATTATAAATTTGTTCTAAGGAGGTAAAATTTAGTGGTTTTGGATTTAGCACATATGGTCCACTATTTCAACCTATCTAATTTTTAAATCAACTCATTCTTACACAATGCTTAACTTAATTCATGTGCTCAATATGTATCAAATTTCACATGAAAAAGTAAAAATTAATCTAAACATGCAACTTATTCACCATTCGTAGATCAATTAACAATTCAATATATTTTTCATTGCCAGCCATGTCAACTAACTCACACAAGCATACAAAAAGAAAATATTTTTGAGTTTTTTCAAATTTTCAATTTTTTTATATATATCCAAAGCAATAAAAGCACCCCAAATAAATAAATATAAAAATGAGACAAACACACACAAAAATGAAAACAAAATAAAAATAAAAATGAAAACTCATGTTTTCCACCCCTAAACTTAAGTTAGACATTGTCTTCAATATTTTAAATTCTAAATCCGCATATGAAGGGGTGGGGAAGAAAATGAAAAAAATGACTTTCCTGATATGGCTTATAATCCAATGGCTAGCTTTCTATTGCTCCCATTAGCTCCTTAGTCTTGATTGGTTTAAATATTTCGTGATATCATGTTCCTAGACAATACAGTCAAATAAAGCATAATATTAAATAACTAGAACAAGTGTTACTTAGCTCTAACATCTAATAAATCAACTAACATATCAAAGACCTAAGGAGAAACGTGATATGGATGATGAATCCCTAAAATTGAATAATAAAAAAATGAATCTAAATTATCCTATTTCTAGAAAACATAATAAATAAAATAGAAGAAAAATTGGGTTGTCTCCCAATAAGTGCTTTGTTTAAAGTCTTTAGCTTGATTTTGTTGTTTCGACATCATGAAATTTTGAAAAATGCTTTTGACGCCTTGCTTAGTTTGCCTCTTCTGACTTTGCCTCACTCTTCATTACTTCTACAAATTTTAACAGTGCCCTCTCTAATGTGATATGATATGCCTATCTCCTCTGATTTGAATTCAACTACGTAGACTTATTACTTCTCTTCGGGCTTGATTACAAATTCAATGATAGGGCAATCAATGAAATCGACAGAATGTGTATTAGCGTCTTCTTCATTTTGTTCCTTTGTAATTAATCTTTTATCATCTTTATTCTCGTCTTCCATAATTGATATCTCCTCTGGTTGAATGATTGATTTACAATTTAAATCCACGGGCAATGTAAAATCTTTTCTTTCAAACTTTTTGAGTGGATTGTATCCCCACTTTTTAAATTCAATCCAGAATACGCTATCTCCTACACATATTTTGTTTTCATCTAACTTCGTAAAATCAGTGTAGTATTTTGCAATTGCTTTCTCGTTCGGCATGGAAGGACCAAATTCCACAAACATGTTGGAAGGGATGCACTCACCCACAAGCATGTAGCTTTCAATAAATGTGTCAATTGCGAGTCTCTGACATCTTAAATATTATTTAAACCGCGGGAGTTTGAGCATAAAGGGTTTAGTGCATGTATTTATGCTGTAACCAGTATAATGCACCCCATAGCAGAATTCACAATATATATCTTCTTCTTCTTTGTCCATCAAGATTACTCATTGCAAAAAAATATTATTACCATGCCACATCATAATCTTAGATGCATTGCTGAACGGCACCTGGATAGAATATCAAGTAAGAGAGATCAATGTGGGTAGCCAAAACTAATAACAAAAAATAAAAAATAAAAAATCAAATTTAATATAAACTACTAAATTAAAATTAAATCTGTTATTCCCCGGCAACGGCGCCAAAAACTTATTCGCGTGAAAATCACAAGTGCACGGGATCGTTGTACTAGTAATAAGATTTGTGAATTAAGAGTATCGTTCCCACGAGGAATAAGGTCTAATTTGTAGTTCAATAGCTACTATTAAATTCGAAGTATGGTAATATCAAAATAGATGGTTTATATATTTTCAATACTAATCCTAAACTAATAAATCAAATAAAGTGTTTATCTAATATGTAAATATTTGTATTGGAATCGTGAATCCCCTATTGCCATTTAATTCAAATTCTTAATTCTTAATCTAGTACATTCATGCATTCAAGACAATCGATAATCCACTATTATTCAATATTCTTTTCCAAGATATATTAAATCTATGTTTAACACGACCCGATCCTATTCCTAGTCCGAATTCATATGAAAAACATGCATTGATTCACAATATTTATCACACATGATTACACATGTCATAGATATTATTTCTAATACCTATTGTCCATGTGTTTATTTTGCCGCGTTCTAGACTTAATGTAAGTATTCATACACTACAAAAAGTAACTTACTATCTAATTGGTGATCAAGCAATCAAATAGTTCAATGGGAATGCAAAACCAATGAAGAAAAATCAAGAAGTACTAAATTAATTGTCTTAAATTAAAATGAACAAACAATAGGGTTTATCATTCATCCATTACAAATAAACTTAGTCTAGCATATTAATATGAAAAATATACAGAAAATAAAAGGAAGTTATCACCCGAATCATATATAATTGAAGAAAATCTGGAAATTGACCCTTCAAGCTTTCGACGTCGGATCCAAAATGGTGAATTCCTCCTGCTCAATGTAATTTTCTCTCTTAGTTCTCAAAATATGGCTCTCCCCTCAAAAATCCCGAAAAATACATTTTATGTCAACCATAAATACTCCCAAAACAAGATAATGAAACAACCTTTTTTTTCTCATTTTGGCTTGAAGCGTACGCCTAGTAAAAACTAGGGCACGTGCCTTAGCCTTTTACCAAGTCTCAGTCGATGAATTTTGGGTCTGGGGTGCACGCCTCTCCTGCAGGTGAGGGCACACGCCTCGCCTGATATTTGGCTGTTGAACAGTTCTCAATATTTTTATCATACTTTTCTCTCCCGATATTCGATTGAGGTGATTCAAAGTGCCTTGGAAAGATGACTTGAAGGGATACAATTATTGTAGATATCAATTTTCCAATTCAAAATAATTCTATGTCAAAATGGGGTCTCAATGTGAGCCTAAAAATCTGAAGCATGACTTTTTCAGCTGGAAGTTGGTATGTGATAATACTTGGACTATATTTCATCTCTTTGGCTTATTTTCTCATCCAATTGATGTCTAACACTCTCAAATCTTCATCGCAAGGTTCGACGTGACTTTTAAATATTTGCATTCCAGTCTCCGAACTTTGTATTTGATACAATGGAGTCATTTTTCGCTATCTTTGCATTCTTTTCTCCAATTCTTTATCAAACATTAAGTTTTATCTACGAAATGAAATATAATGCAAATTAGGTAGTATTTTATCCAAGAAACAGTAAAATATCATCATGTAGGATCTCGAATAAGTGTAGAAACTACACTTATCAATGACCTCAAGTTAAAGGACCAATTCTACTATTGAATGTTGGAGATTAACCACTGACACTCAGATAGTTATCCATGTGGAATCTCGCAGCGGGTCTCCAATGTTTTGTTCTATAACAAAACATCCACGTGTTCAGTCAAGTGTCACCACACTTTAACTTGTGAGATCAACTACTTACTCTACAAATAAGAAATGCCACACGTGATAGTCTATCTATAATAACGATATTCGTATCTCATCATTACAAATTACTATAGACATTTTAATATTCAGTCATATGTAATTTGTATCTCACAATCACAGCTCTTTGTGATTAACAAATTACCAAGACTTGAATCTACGGATTCTATTATTTAATTTATTAGAATATTAATTTAATTAAATAATAGATTTTTCCATAAATACACATCGATTATATATATTAAAAGTGTTTATATCGAAAGTTGATTAGACCTAAGACATAACACGTACACTAATTAGGTACAAATGGGTGTACAAGATTAAATATAACTCTGATGGCGTAGTTTAACGTTACAAAGATCGGTTGGTTGCAAAAGGATTCACTCAACGTGAAGGGATTGACTACAACGAGACTTTTGCTCCTATGGCAAAGTTAACTACAATTCGCTATTTACTTGTTATAGCAATTGTCCGAAATTGGTCACTCCATCAAATGGATGTTCAGAATTCATTCCTACATGGTGATTTGCTCAAGGAATTCTGTATATAGCTGCCTTCTAGCTTTCGTTGACAGAGGGAGACACATATGGTATGTCGACTCAATTTTCAGAAATTTACTTCTACAATTCAGCATGATGGTTTTCATCAATATAAAACTATTTATTCGCTTTTCACGAAGACCTCTGGTAATTCTTTCACATATGTGCTTATTTATGTAGATGACATGATCATAACTAGGAATAATGACAAGGCAATTGGTGCTCTTAAAGTCCCCCTGCTCTAAATTTTGCAGCAGGGACCTTAACAAATTATGCTATTTTTGGAGTTGCTCGTTCTACCAATGGCATTTCAATATCCCAACGAAAGTACACTCTTGATATCTTAGATGAAGTAGGTTTGCTTTAGGCCAAACCATTGCCGACATCTATGGAAGAAAATATTGAACTCCTGCCCACAATAGGAGATATATTGAAGAATCCATCAACTTATAGGAGACTGGTGGGACAACTTATTTATCTCACTATTACAAGGTCAGAAATTAGGTATTAAATTCACATTCTAGGCCAATTTATGCAAGAACCAAGAAGACTCGTTTAAATGATGCCCATCATCTTTTGCAATAACTTAAAGCTGCACCGGGCAAAGATTATAATTTCCAGCCAAAGGAAATTTTCTACTAAAGGGATTTTGTGGTGCAGATTGGGCTCGATGCTCACTCAAAAGATGCTATGTGATCAGTTATTGTATATTTCTTGGAGGAGCTCTTATATCATGGCGAACAAAGAAACAAACGACAGTGTCAAGATCCTCAGCAGAATTAGAATATAGAGCCATGGTCTCCATTACTTGTGAGCTTGCTTGGCTCAAATATTTGTTGGATAACTTGTGAGTAGATCATCCACAACTAGCTAAATTATTCTGTGACAGTAAAGTAGTACTGAACATTGCTGCTAAACTAGTTTACCGTGAACGCACCAAGCATATAGAGATTAATTGCCATATTATTCGAGAAATAATTCAGTTGGGTGCCATAGTAACTACTCATGTTCAAACAATTGTCAATTTGTTCACTAAGCCACTCCATCAAGCTTTCATTCCCTTCTCAACAAGTTTGGCGTTCTTGACATAAATGCTCCAACTTGAGGGGAGTATTACAGGGAAAATATTACAGATTCTCATAATTATGGAATGAGGCTAGCTAATTATGGGATTGTATATAAGCATTAACTTTTGATTGATTTTATTTTATTGTACATATATATTTTCCTAGAATATGTCAACTGATGTAGTGCATAAATATTGTCTATCTCCATTGTTAATTACAATTTTCAATACACAGAATATTTTCAATTCCATCTTCTTTTACATATTTCATTATTAAATTGAAATTAACTTTAGTGTAATCGAGTAAAGGATAGACAATTTGGATTCATTAGTCCACTTCATTACTTGTATGCAATCCGTGCACTTGTGGTACACAATTTTAGTGAACACTTATCATTGACAACTCTCAAGTTTATATGCAACTACAAGGTGCCTGGTTTGGTGCTTTCTTAGACAGAAGCAGCTGTAATTCTTGAAAGATATTTTAATATTTTCATTAACTGAAGGCCCATTTGTAACTCCAAATTTTGAGCAACTCTTGATTGCCCCTCAAAAAGAAGAGCAGAAGAAAAGGATGCTATCACCTGATTTTACACAAGCTCATCTTAACACAGGTGAGTTTTCTGCAACTACTTTGGTACCAATTAATTAGCCAACCTTGCTATTCATAAGTACATTTTCCCCCACTGCTCCAAAATTGTCGTGGAGTTAAATTTTGTAGTTACTATTGTATAGTTTGAGATATTGTGATTAACAAATTCTTGCTTGAACCTCCTCCGATGTTGTTTCCTTGATTTACTTATTGATTGCACTTGCTGTGATTTTGCATATATGATTCTTATCAGTGTCTACTCAGGAATGGAAATTGCATAAACTTTCATTTCCTTAAACAACTCAGTGGTTAAGTTCTCAAAGCACTTAGTTGAACCAAATCTTCACTGCGCCATCATTCCATTGTTTCTCACTTGTAAGCATTTCCTTTCCATGTCTTATTATTATACTTACGTCCTTGCCTATTCATTTAATAATAATTCAGTGCATTTTATCAATATTGTAATGTATCTTTTGAAGTTTAATAGCAATCTCAAAACATTCGTATCATTAAAATTACTCTTGATGATCCTATTTTCCTCTTCCCCTTTAGATTTTCAACAGTAGTTCACCCCATCTAGCTTTGTATAGTAATAGCTGGTATGCTAGTCCATATTGAAAATGGTATTCTATATTTCATCTTAGATATAACTTCACTAATAAGATGCAATATGTATACACCAATATATTCACCCTGATCCCCTTTTTTTGGTTTGATTCTTTTCTTTTGAGTGCAACTGTGCAAGAATAAATCTAGATCTAACCTTAAAACTATTTTCCAGCATCAAAGATGATGGAGCTAGTAACATGTGAGATGAGTATAATGGCCTCAAAGCACTTATTTTGAAAGCAAACCCAAGTGCATACTATATTCATTGCTTTGCTCATCAACTTCAATTAGCTCTTGTAGCTGTGGCACAAAAACATCCGAAGATTAAAACTTTTTTCACTATAGTACATAGATTGATGAATGTTGTTGGTGGATCGGCTAAATAGAGTGATCTTATTCGAGAGAAGTAAAGGTTGAAAGTCCTTGAATTACTCAGTGTTGGTGAATTATCAAGTGGATGAGGTCTCAATCAAGAAACTACTCTTCAACGTCTTGGTGATACACATTGGGGCTCTCTAGTTAACTTAATTCTCATGTTTTCAACCATAATCGATGTTGTTGAGATGATTGCGATTGACACTACAAGTACCGGAACAAGAGGTGATGCTTGTATTTCACTTGAGTTTATGTTAAAATTTGAATTTGCATTTAATCTACATCTCATGAAAAAGATTTTGGGGATTTCAAATGAATTGTTGAAAGTATTACAACGAAAAGGTCATGATATTGTCAATGTGATGAGATTGGTGCAATTATGAAAAGTACGACTCCAAAAGATGAGGGATGATGGATGGAAGTCTTTTTTTGAAATTGTTTGTTCGTTTTGTGAAACTCATGAGATCAATGTTCCCAAAATGAATTATATGTTCATAACTCTAGGTCGTTCACAGCGTGAGACAGTAACAAATTTGCATCATTATCGTGTGGAGGTTCATCGTAATAGAGACTTCTTGTAGTCGTTTTTTATTGATTTGTCAATAGATACGTATTTCTTTGTAAGAAATTATTTTATTGTAAAAGCAGAGTTTGTTCCCCACGTCAAATGAAAAAGGTATTTCTACAACTTGTTCTTGATTTTATCCCATTACTTCATAAAAGAGAACCTATGGGTAGTCATTGTGATATTCTAGGCTGGATATTTTCAGTTGGTACACTCTGATGTCATTTGTTTGTTAAAACATCAGAAGAGAATGATGATCATTTTCACTTGTAATCTTTTTACTTTTAACACATGCATAAATTTGAGTGAAATTGAATAATATTGGGTATATACATAGAAGGCAAATAAAACCAAAGTCCCTCTTCAATTTACCTCAACTGGCAATAAACATCTTTTCACGAAGAGAATCAAAATTATTCTACGGTAAAATTTCACAGCAGAATCAACTAAATCTCTACGGACAGAAAGGTCTAGCCAGGCCTACCCTGTGACTTGGAATGGTGAAATGCCTTATCCTTCCTTCTTGTTCTCTCAAGTACCCTTCACACAGAAAGGTCTTTGAGAATTTATCCTCCACCACCCTATCCACATCGTGCACAAATACATCAGTCTCACCTTTTTCCCTATTCCTAGAAATCAATCCGGCTGTATAAATTGCCTTCATCCTTCCCGGTGCCTTACCATGGTATCCGGTTGGCGCATCAACCATTATTAAATCCCATTCTATATCATACACTTCAGTAGGCAAGTCCTTTAGAGCAAGTTTACATTTTGAAAATCTGGGGTCACTCACAACTTTACATTCTTCTTTTATGCCAATTTCAAAGAGTTCATCAGCTTGAGTGACCTTAGTGTCATATGCTACATGATATGATTCTAAGGATGGTAACTGCTTCTTGATCTGTTCGATCCATGACTTGTCTTCTTCGAGGAAAACTGTGCGCCCTCCATAGTTGAGTGCAGTCCACATAAGGCTGTCGTGGCCTAATCCGAAGACCAAAAAGCTGCAGGGTGACTTTTTGTCAAGTATTCTTTGGGATACTGAGATTTCTTTGGGAGTTTGTTGCGGCGTGATGTTAGAGGTTGCATAGTGAACCATAGCGTGTGCTAAAGAAGGGGCGATTTTGGTGCAAGTGGGTGATAGAGGAGGTGTTGGACAACTTCTTGATTGTTTCTCTTCAAGAGAATCTGAGTTTTGGGGATGTGTTGATGAAGAAATTTGCTGGGAAGATTGGAAACTTAATCCAAATATCAATAAGAGAAGAATAACAAAGAAAAACAAAATGGGAATAAGCTTGAGATTATTTAGGTAATGTGCTGCAGCTCTCATGTTTTTTCTTTTTTTCTTTTTTTCCCCCGAGGGTAAAGAGAGGTTTTAGGCTATTTGGAAGTGGGATATTAGGGATCTGAGTGTATCAAGACTTGAAGAAGCAGAGAGTGGAAAAAGAAAGCCTTTTCACTCAAATTTTGTACCTTTTTCCCTTAATTGAAGGAACACGAGGGTTGATGTTTCTATATTGGAGGACAGATGTTTATTAGTAATAGATGTATTACCATAAAGTAGGTAACAACCACTGAAATTTTTATTCAATAAATTAAGGTATCCATGTGAAACTGCATTTCTTTATTGTTTTTCCCATGTGATTAGTCATTTTTTATGCTGTGAATGTCTACAGATCAAGATTTTCCTATCTCGTAATATTTTCCTGTCGAGTTGGCAGGATTTTTGATATCTCATATATCTGGCCATTGTCCACCAGAATTTTGATTTATTCTCAAAGAGGCAGAGAAATTTATTCATCATTCCACTCCAATCGATTCAAGAACGTGAGCGGTGAAATGCATAGAGATCAGAAAGAAACCAATGGCGAAAGCATTCTGCTCGGCGGATACTGACACTGAGAGATGAAAAAACTTATTGTCAACCTCTTTCAAATATGAACCCTCGAATTTAAATTTGATCCTGATTCTTTACCAAATTCATTGATGAAAGTGTCTCTTTATCTTCCAGTCTAAAGAGTGTTTGGTGGGTATTAAAATTAGATTTTTAGTTGATTGTGATAAAATTTTTGAAATGTGTGGTTGAAAAGTTGTGGAATCCATCAAACAATAACGTCATTTTGAATATTACCAAGCAAAACAGTCTTCAAAGAATAAACGAAGGTAACCTGCCCACATTCTGGAGCAAACAAAATCAAAGCAAAGTGGGAAGATACAAGAAAATTCCCAGATAAAAGAAAGAAAAAAGTAAAACACCTCGGCACATCACCTCCTCTATGGACAGAAAGGTGTATGAGAAGAAGCAATAGTACGGTGACTAGGAATGTTAAAATGTCTCAATCTCCCAATTTCCTCGGTAATGTAAGCATCGCAGAGAAAAACCCTTGAGAAGGTGTTCTCCACTTTCCTTTCTATATCGTGCACAAATACATCTGTCTCTCCATCTTCTTTATTCTTGGCCAATAACCCTACTGTGTATATGGTATTCATCCTCCCCGGTCCTCGATTATAGCTTCCTACTGGCGCGTCCACCATAATTACGTCCCATTCTGTTTCATACACTATACTTGGAAAATTCTTTATAGCAAGTGGACATTTCGAAGATCTTGGATCACCCACAACTTTACATTCTTCTGACTTTCCTTTATATAACAACTCATCAGCCTGTTTGATATCCGTCTTATAGGAAACATGGTAAACTTCCAGTGAGGGCATTTGTTTTTTGACCATTTTAGTCCAATTCTTGTTATCCTCAATAAACACGGTTCGCCCCATGTGATTGAGTGATGCCCACAAGAGACTGTCAAAGCCAAGCCCGAAAACTAAGAAATTGCACGGTGACTTCTTTTCAAGGACTCTTAATGTTCTCGAGACTTCGTGCAAGTCTTGTTGGGGTATCACGTCTGAAGTTGCATAGTGAACAAGGGATGTGGCTAGAGAAGGAGGAATTTTGTTGCAAATCGATAAGAAAGACGGATATGATGATCTTCTGATTGGCTGAAAAGATGAATAATTCGATCTGAGAATTACATAGAGAACTAAGAGAAAGAAAAAGGAGAGGACCATAAGCTTAAGGTTGATCATGGAAGGCTGGTTCTTGGACTTCATATTTCTTGATGAGGAGATTGCTGAAGACTATAAATCCCTGCTAATTTGCTCGACCAAAACAGTACTTATAGAAGAGCAAGGTCCGTGAAAATAAATGGCAAGATATATTTCTCCATTCAGCGAAATAAAAATCATCTGATATTTGCTTGCCTAAACCAAATGGAGAAACTTTTTTAGGAACTTGTCACACACATTAAATTTCCTTCCTTGTGGAGGAAAAAATATCCTCTACTAATAAACATGAAAATGATACGAGAATAAAAAAAATATCTTGAAAAACAATGTGCAAAATATACCTCTATCATATTCTTATCGTGCACAAGATACATCACGTTTCAATTAGAAGAGGAAAAATAACTTTCTAAACATATGTAATTTTGTAGTGTTCATTATTTATATATAACGATAATAATTTGATCATTAAAAACATATATACGCATGCCTCAAACGTCATTTTTTAAAAAACAACATCTCAGAGAGAAGCATAGAATCAAAGCCAAGCCAAGAAAATTGCCCTTGCAAGCACAATTTACCATATTTGGACAAGGAACCAATTGATTTTTAAAAATCTTAGACCACACACTGATAGCATCGTGAGACGAATAAAAACACACATACAAAGTCATCTTTTCATTGTATCATCACATTTTAAGTCTTTAGCATTGGATCTTTAGATTTTATCTTTTGTAAGCTCGAAATGGGGCCAATGACGAAAGCAACATTTGCCTTATTGAGTTTGAAGAACAGAAAAGGAAATACATCTTTTGATTTTTTTAAGCTCGTTTATGCCCAAAGTACTTTTATATTAGTTTTGATCAATACAAATTTACATTCGTCGATAAAAAAAAAAAAAAAAATAAGGAAGAAGAATCAAGTGCGTCCTTGTTGAAGGCGCATACTAAAACAAGAATAAAAGCCACGCTGCAAGGAACCGAAAGAAAACACGAGAATTCCCTTTTTGAAGGCGCATACTAAAACAAGAATAAAAGCCACGCTGCAAGGACCCGAAAGAAAACACGAGTATTCTATGCTGAATTAAATATTAATATCCCCAATATGATGCATAGAACATCTTGTTACTGATCCTTGCTCCATCTCACACAGCTTGACTATGAAAATCAGATCATTAAATTTTGACAGGGAAACCAACACAAGAATTTCGCTCAAGTTGTTTGGGTGAAGTACATAGAAAAATACTGTCAATACTTATCCAATCTGCAGGATCCAATGAAATTAAAGAAGAAAATTTCGAAAAAAAAGTGCCAATACACCACAAAAATTTTAGCAAATACAAACACTAGAAAGGAGACGAATGTTGATTTCCAATATTTATCTGCAAGCGTTTGTATCAACTAATATCTATATACGCAGATCCAGACGAGGGAGGAGCCGGTGGCAAACGATTAGGGGTGTGACGGCTGCTGGAGTTGGAGCCAGAGCTCACATCACCATTTTGGGCAGGGTCACTGTACCGGCGACTGTTACCACTAGATCTAGAATCTCCATATGAATCATACGGACTGTTGGCTGGAGAATCAAATGCGGATCCCCAGTCATCACCTGATGAGGGGCCGGCAGTGGTTGGACTGCTTTCTGCAATAGGAAACAAGGAAACAATAGGATTTACATGAAAAAGAACTGCTCTTATACCAGCCATATTTTGGAAAATAGATAATAACGTCTATTGGGAAAATACAATTGAAAATCATAGCTTTCTAATATTCTTTTTTAGTTGCTCACTCCAGTTATGTGCTTCCAACATCTAGGCTCCCTACTTCATGCTACTGCTGATCTCCTGATATGAACCTTGCCATTAGCCCCAAGTATCTCAACAATCATGCTCAGAAATATGCATATCACTAATTCAGTCATCACAACTGACTTGAAATATTTCTTCTCTGACTTGATATAGTCCAACCAACTATTTGCTCACGAAGGGGCAACTGTCGAAACTTGCAAGGAATTTGATAGTTCCTTATCAGGAGGGGCAGGCTAACAAGCTAAAAAGTACCTGCACCACTATCACTGGAGAAGCTTCAAGCTGCAGCTGCCTGATTATCATGAATACTAAGTTGCCTAACGAGCTTGGAAAGAAGTAAAGACTGTCAAATAACGTTCCCTCCTGCGCTTTACATTCTGGTCCTCCATAAGCAGCTCTTCAATTCTTACTGTAATTTGGGCACTATGAATAGATATTAAATGAAGTCAGATTGTTGAAACAATCAAAAGAAAAAGGAAGAAGATACAAGACAAATAAGGTTGTGTTTTGGATACATGCATGCAAACTTAAAATGAAGTACTAACTTCTAACCTGACATAACTCAGGGGCGGACCCAGCACCTTGGCAGCCCCCGCGGCCACCCGTGCTGGGTCCGTCGGAAGTTTCAGACCATCCACCGGAGCAGGGACGTAGCCAGCTTTTTAATCTTGGGGGGGCGAAAATACGGGGGGTGGAGCCCCCGAAATTTTTTTTTTAACTAAGAAAATTGAAAACGACGATTTTGAGTACCAAAATAGTACTGAAATTCAATGTTCGATTCAATAACTACTGACTATTCTACTACTTAATTCTTAAATTCAAATATTCAATAACTAACACAATTACACAAACTAACATCAACTACTCTACTTAATTTTTAAATTCAAATATTCAAGAACAAGTAAACATGCATTATGTATAAACCAGGTTGTGAATTGAGTTTTAATTAGTTGGGCTTGGGAATTGGGAACTTAGGTTTTGAATTGGATTTGGGCTATTGATTTATTTAAATAACTATTGGATTTTTTGTTTAGATCTAATATTTTTGTATAGTTGAATTTTAAAATGTAAGTTATTTACTCAATATTTATTAACGGAAAAAAAAAATAAAAAAATTCAAAATTTTGGGGCAAGTCAAAATCTTGGGGGGCGAAACTGAAAAATTCATTACAAATTAACTAGGAATAGTGTACCGCGGACAATGTTGGGGGGCGGGGGTCCCCCCTCCCCCCTCCCCTAGCTCCATCTCTGCACCCCCTCCCCCCTCCCCTAGCTCCATCTCTGCACCGGAGCCGGGATTGAAGAAAGATGAAGAAGAAGGAGCTGGGACGGCGTGGAGTCTAGAGTCTCTGGACCGAGCTGGAGCCTGGAAGTGGAAGCATCCTGGGAGTTTATTGGGCCTTATTTTTTTTTAAAAAAAAGGCTCAATTAATGAGCCCTAGTGCCCAACCTAAACCACAACAAAACCAATTAACCAAAATACCAATTCATATATCCCATAATCCCATTCTTTTGCTTTGGGTCCGGTTGAGATGAGGGAGTAGGGAGAGAGAGTTGGAGTCTTGGTCTTGGAGACGAGTAGACGACGCGACAAGGGGCAACTCGGAAGGGTGAAATTATTTTGGGGCTTGGGCTACTGTAAGTTTTTGACGCAGGTGGTGGAGGCGTGGATCTGTGAGATTTTGGGTTGGGCCGCTAGAGTGGAGGCTGGACTTGGAGCAGTGGAGAGTGGACTGTGGAGGCTTTCGGTTCCGACTTTGTCTCTTGTTTTCTGTTGCGGCTTCTGAGCCAGTCAGACTAAGCCTAGGTATTTCAGTATTTCCTATTTTTGAGTGCAATTTGATTTCTGCAGACGGTTTTTATTCCTTTTTTTCAGTTTTTGTTAATTTGTGAATTATGAGAAATGAGAATTTCTGTTATATTATTAATTTATTGTTTGAGAAACTGAAGCTATGAGTTATGAGTTAGGAGTCTTAGGACTTATAATTTTGAATTATGTTTGTTAGCTTGTGTACTGTGAATTGTGAATTGGGAATTTAGGGTTTTAGGAAATTAGGTTTAGGGATAAGTAAAAAAAAAATTAATGGTGAAGATATTTAACTCAATTAAACCATGTACACTGTTTTTAATCAATTTTGAATTGAAATATAAATTGGGGAATTTTGCAGATTATGGAGTGATTTTTTCAACCGAAACGAAAGTCCATACCTAGTTCTTTGTTCTCTAGTTGTGCATCTTGTCCCGCCACTGATTCTAGTCAAGCACAAGAGTTAGTAAATAACACAAAGAAGTCTCAGCCTCAAATGTGGGTGATCTTGTATCTGATCCAGGGAAACGCTCCCTATCGAATCATACGATCCTAATATCAGAGATGATGTTAGGATGGCATACTTGGAGAAAGGTCATTGTCAACCATATGGACATGACATTCCAAGAAGACGAATAAGGAATGATAATAGGTGTTTTCAGAAAGAGTGGTTCTCTAAATTTCATTGGTTGGAGTACAACATAGAAAATGATGTTGAGTGTTGTTTACGTTGCTACTTGTTCAAACCCGATAGAGGGGGTCAAGGGGGTGGACATGAATTCACCAAAATTGGCTTTAGGGATTGGAAGTACAAAAAGATATTGAAAGATCATGTCGATCTCTTTGATAGTGCTCATAATCAAGTTTTTCAAAGTGTACGAACTTGATAAATCAAAAGCAGAGCATCTCCTATGTTATTTCTACCCAAAATAGTAGTCAACAAAAAAGTTATAGGATGAGATTGACTATGGTGCTAGATTGTACTAGATTCCTCTTGATGCAAGGATTGTCATTTCGTGATCATGATGAATCGAAAGAGTCTCTAAATATAGGAAATCTAATTGAACTACTAAATTGGTATAGAGATCGTTGTCATGAAGTGAAAGAAGTATTGTTTAGTAATGCTCCAGGAAATGACCAAATGACTTCACCAAACATCCAAATTATTTGTTTAATTGTTGTGCAGTAGAGACAACAAGAGCTATTATCAATGAGATAAGTGATTTTTTATTTTCAATTTTGGTTGATGAGGCTCATGTTGATTCTATGAAAGAACAAATGATTGTGATTTTGAGATTTGTTGACAAAAGTGGGCAAGTGAATGAGCTTTTTTGGGCATCTCCCATGTCACTAATACTTGTGCCCAATCACTAAAGGATGTCATTGATGCAATGTTTTCTACAATGGATTGAGCATATCTAGCCTATGAGGTCAAGGTTATGATGGAGCAAGCAATATGTCGAGTGAGTTCAATGGCTTGAAAGCTTTAATTATAAGAGAGAACCCACATGCTATGTATGTTCATTGCTTTGCTCACCAGCTTCAGTTGTTTCTGTGGCACGTAGAAATTCTATGCTTGGTATTTTTTTAACATGATTGCTATTATTGTGAATTTGGTTGGTGCATCATGTAAGCGTATAGATGCTCTTCGATCAAGTTATCATTCTAATATTCTGGAGATGCTTCATATTGGGGAACTTCTAGTGGAACTGGTCAATTTCAAGAAATGAGTTTGGCCTGCCCAGGTGATACTAGATGGGGCTCACATCTATTGACAGTTATTCGTTTCA